>CAWUFW010024107.1:0-65452 GCA_963921515.1 Calotriton arnoldi
GATGATTATCTTTTGGTTGCTGTGGATTTGCTAAGGGTGCATGGTTTGACTATCCCCTTGACAGTGATGTGTGTGTATTGTCACACAATATTGTGTATATTTGTTGTGTACTCACCAGGCTCTGGGATGTTTGATAGTCCATATACGCTCACTGGTGGTAGGATGGCCCGCACCTTCTCCTCCCAGGGCCTGAGGTATACTGGTTTGGCAGGAGGGCCACTGCCGGTGTGTTGGCTCAAGGCGTAATCCTTCTTGAGTAGGTCCTTGACCCTCCTGCGCACATCATACCACCTGTTCTGGATGTCTTCCTTTGTGCACAAACATGGTGATTGTGCGTTCACCCTGTCGACGATCCTCTCCCACATCTTGGTTTTCTGCGACATGGGGGTCTCTTGGACCAATGTACCAAACAACTGGGGCTCTACCCTGAGGATCTCATCTACCAGGACTTCCAATTCACTGTCTAGGAACTTTGGATTCTTCTTTGGGGGCATGGTGATGGGTGGTGGTGGTGATTGATGTATGTGTGGGTGTGCAAGTGAGGGTGTGTGAGTGTAGGTTTTGCTGGGTGTATGTGAGGGTGCTATTTGTTGAGGTGCTGATGGTGTGTGGCTTGTGTGATGGATGAGCTGTGAGTGTGTCTGTGGTTGCTGTCTGATGGTGTTCTGTGTTGGCAGGTCAGTTGAATTTGCAAAGGATCATGGTCAGGATTTGTGGGCTTTATATGGGTGGAGTTGTGGGTGTATCTTTGTTCCATGTTTCCCCCCCCCAGTATTTATTGGCTTTGTAATTGCTTGTTTGGCCCTTTTTTTTGTATTTTTCCTGCATGTAGGAGACGTTCTTCTGACCGAGTAGGATGCTGCAGTTGTCTCGTGCAAGCTTCTCCGAGTCGTTCACGCTGTGTTTCTGCTGTGTTTCATGTGCGGCGTACGCGTCGGTCGCGGGGTATTGGGTTGCTTCGGCTCGATTTTGTATGCGTGTCGGTCGTACGGCTTGGGCTCCGTGCAACTCGGTCTGGTTTTCCATGCATTGCATCGTACTGCACGGGTCGTAGTTCGCGGGTACGTTTCGTTCGGGTTCATTCCTGGTGCGTGTCGGTCAGTTGGATTCGCGTGGTTTCCCGTCCGGATGGCTGTTTTCCATGCGGTTGGGTCGTTCGGCTTGTGTTCCGTACGAGTCGGTTGTGATTCACATGCATTGCATCGTACTACGCAGGTCGGGCAGCGCCGGTACGTGTCGGTCGGACTACATTCCCGTACCGAGTCGGTCGGTACGTTTTCCGGCCCGAATCGGAATCGGCCCCTAAACCTATTTAATTTACTATTCCCACTCCAGTCACTATTTAATTAGGATAGATGCTGGACACTAAACTTAATTAATTTACTATTCCCACTCCAATGATTATTTAATTGGGGTAGGTGCTGGACACTAAACTTAATTAATTTACTATTCCTACTCCAATCAGTATTTATTTGGGGTAGGTGCTGGTCACTAAACTTAATTTAATTACTATTCCTACTCCAGTCAGTATTTAATTGGGGTAGGTGCTGTACACTAAACTTAATTAACTTACTATTCCCACTCCAGTCAGTATTTAATTAGGGTAGATGCTGGACACTAAGGGGCCGATTCCGATCTCAGCCGGAAGCTCACCGAACGGGATTTGCCCGGGAAAAATACGAGCTGTACGCGTTTTTACCGACCGACTCGTACAGCTATCCAAACGAGCTAGTACGATGCGAATGTACGCGTTGATTCCGACCGACTCGTTTCCGGGTCTGAACCGCTCCGACCGACCCGTACGGACACGACTCGCACCACGCAATGGAGACGTTACCCGACCGAGCAAGTACGATGCGCAATTCGAACAGCCCGACCGACTCGTACCGTCCGGCTCCAAAGAGCTGTCGGAGCCGGACTTCGGGGGTCCGTGTCGGACCCCCCTTCACCCGTAGCCTTGCGAGTCGCACACAGGGGGGACCCATGGCTCCCCCCTACACATGCATGTATGGTGCGGGTTACACCGACGCGTACCCGCTGTAGGGGGCGCCCTTGTTCGCGACGTACCCATACAGTCAATGGGAGCCCGTGTACGTGTCGTACGACCGGCTCCCATTGACTTCTATGGGAATCCGACCGAATCGAGTCCAGCAGCATACGGCCGCATCGTACTCGTTCGGTCGGACTGCAGGAGTCCGGTTCGGTCGGAAATCTCTCCGGGTCTGGCTCGGTCGGAGAGATTTCCGTCCCAGATCGGAATCGGCCCCAAAACCTATTTAATTTACTATTACCACTCCAATTACTATTTAATTAGGATATGTGCTGGACATTAAACTTAATTAATTTACTATTCCCATTCAAGTAAAAATTAATTTAAAGTAGATACTGAAAATTAAACTTATTTATTACACTATCCTCACTATAACATTATTATTTTTATAATATTTAGTTTTGTTGATAGAAATAATTTATATATAAAATTAAAATACACTACCTAACACTATCACCTATAAACTCAACAACAAACTCAAAATTAAAATTTTACATTTTCTTAATATAATAATATAAATATTTATTATATTTATTGCATTTTATAAAAATGAATTTAAATATTTACAACAAATACACAACATTATCCCCTATCAACACAAAATCACGTAAATAATGTATTACTTCAATTTTACACTTTTATTTTTAAATTATTAATTAAATTTTATTTTATCATATTTTTTTTTTTTAAATCCACAACATTAGCCCCTATAAAACCAACATCCCACTACTACATTTATTTGCAAACATTATAAAAAAAAATTTTATTAATATTTTCTAATTTCTAATTTATTATAAATTTAACATTAATTTTTACAAAACTCACCACACTTGTCCCCTATAAACATCCCACTCCTAAAAATATATTTTAAATTTTGAAATTATATTTATAATTTACATATATAATTGTTTTAAATCTTTAAAATTTAAAAACTATGGGGCATATTACTAAGGTCCGGCGATAATTATCGCTCAGCGCGCTTAGCGCGAGGATAATTATCCCCTGACTAACGCTGAATTCTATCACTGAGATAGCGTGCTATCAGCAACGCTCATCTCAACAGTGATAAAATTGCAAGCGCTAACTGCCAAATGTGCGATTATCGCTGGAAATCCAGCGATAATCACACAACTTTTGGCGATAGCTTGCTGATAGGGCAGGACAGACTCAGCCATGATATCCACCTCCCATTGGATATCATGGCTAAGTCATACTGAGAGCAGGCGTTAGAAAAGTAGCGCTAACCGCGGTTAGCGCTACTTTTCTAATCGCTCTGCATGTTCGCCTGCAGCTTGATAATAGGAGAAATGTCGGTTAGCGACATTTCTCCTGTTATCCTGGGAAGGAACGCCCACTTTGCATCTCATTAGAGATGCAGAGCGAGGCGTGGGGAAAACGGGTGCTAACATGCGTTAATGCATGTTAGCACCCGCCTTGGTAATAGGGCGGTAATATTATCTCCGCTTTTTGGCTCTTAAAGCCAAAAAGCGGAGATAATGGCCCTTGCTAATATGCCCCTATTTTTTTTATAAATCACCACCATTATCCCCTACAAACCCAACATCCCACTCCTAATTTTTTTTATTTTTTTATTTTTTTTTTTAAATAATGTTTTAAATTTTAAAATTATTAGACATTAAAACAATATTTTTAAAACACTCCCCACCCTTATCCCTTATAAACTCAACATCCCGCTCCTAAATTTTTATTTGAAATTCGAAATTAAATTTTAAATTAATATTTTACATTTTTAAATTATTCCAAATTAAAATAATATTTTTTAAAACACTCCCCACCCTTATCCCCTATAAACCCAACATCCCACTCCTAAATTTTTATTTGAAATTCGAAATTAAATTTTAAATTAATATTTTAAATTTTAAAATTATTACAAATTAAACAATATTTTTTAAAACACTCCCCACCTTTATCCCCTATAAACCCAACATCCCGCTCCTAAAAAATATATTTCTAAATTCTAATTACAATTTTAAATTACATTTATTATTTTTTTATTAATTAATAATAATTAAAATCTATGGGGCCCATTACGATACCCGGCGTAAATAAATCCGCCAGGCATGGAAGCGGCAAAAATCCGCCCGCACACACCGCCTGAACACCGACCACGCCATTACGATTTCACAAACCGAAAACCGCCATCGGCGAAAAAGCACACAAAATACCGCCCGCCAACGTCCGAGTCGGAGTCAAACCGCCCGCCACGGACGGAAACACGCACGACAACACAAAACCGCCCGCCCTCACGGCCGACACACCGCACGTGAAATTACGATCGCACCGACATGAGCGCGGAAAAACCACAAATATACCGCCCGCCAGCGCAAACAACGCCGATGAGAATCGACACGGCAGAAGCCATGGCGCCAACGTACCTGCACAGAAACCATCCGCACACAAAACCAATAGCACACAACATGGCCAACAAGTCCACACAGCAAGGCACGCACAAATACACAAGCACAGTACACATCCCGAAAACACCCCCCCGGACAAACAAAAAATACAAAGGCCAGAACCCCAGACACAACACACCTGAAAACAACAGACCATGAGGACAAACCCACATAGGTGAGTACAAAAGCAGCACTCCCACAGACCATAACCCCTTGCTACATTGCAAACCAGAGAGGAGAGGAGAGGACACAGTGACACAGCAAGGACAGCAGCACACCACAGAAACGCACACATCACAACCACCACCACCACCACCACCACCACCAAACACCACCACCACCACCACCACCACCAAACACCGGCACCACAAACCCCCTGCACATTACACAACACACACCGCACCAGCACCACAAACACCATGGCACCACAAAGAATGCCCAAGTTCACGCCCATGGAGCTGACGGTCATGGTCGACGAGATCATCAAGGTGTACCCACAAATCTATGGGAACATGGTCCAGCACACACCACTAGCCACCAGAAACAGAATGTGGAACCGGATCGTAGACCAGGTCAATGCAGTCGGGACCCTGCCCAGGAACAGAGTCGAAATTAACAAACGTTGGAATGGCGTAAAGAGCCTGGTCAAGAAGAAGGAGGGCAAAAACAGAGAGCTGGCTGCCGTCACTGGCGGAGGGAATCCCGCGCTCTTTAAGACCTTCAAAGCGTGGGAGGAGAAGGTGCGAGTCGTAATACATCCGGAGATCCTCGCCGGATTAGCAGGGGGAGTGGAGGCTGGTAAGTACAAACTAATGTATACCAGCACACCGCTATGTACTCACATGCGCAACTACCATGCCACAGCTCCCAGGGACAAACACCCCCATGTCCAGCACACAATACACAACACATCACACACACATGCAACAGACACCACCACACACAGCCCAAACCGAACAACTGTAAGATGCGTGGGGACATGTGTACACTCAGCCAGCCACGTAACCACCAACAGGTCCCCAAATATGCCAGAAGCGCCACAACGAGCACCCACCACACCCATGTGTCCGCCACAGCTGCACTAACCGACAAGTAACAGGTAAGTGGCAGGAACACAAAGTGCAGTGGGTGGGAGGGTGGACAGCCCAAGTACAACACACACCAGGCCCCAGTCCCACAGCACAGCAAGGAGGAGCATCCCCCACACCCCACAGCCACGTGTCAGCCACCGCAGTGCACAACGACAGCCGAAAGGCAGACATCACGGTCCACAGCAATCGGTGTCAGTGGGTGTCCAGCCACCCCCACGACCCACAACACCCCCCCACCCCCACAGACCTGCAACATGGAGCACCCCCGCTTAGAGCCATGTGGCATCCAGTACAGTGCATGCACGAACAACTTGCAGGTGGGAAACTGGACAGGGCTGGATTACTGGAGGCATGAGGACCATAACACGACCAACACATGGGACATGTCACGTAGCAGACGAACACGCAGCACCGCCCACCGTCACGAACAAGTGAACAATGTGCACACGGACATGAACAACAGACTCACACCCCACATGACCCATCACAGACATAGCAACACCCAAGGAGCCCCGTCTGCATGCACAAGCCACACTGAATATAGTCCCACACGGCAGCCACTGTGCAACTCATCACACACAACCGAAACACCATTGAAGTCCTGTCCATGTAGCCCCTACTGCCTGTCAACCACACACCCCACAACTACGCCTATGTAAGACAAACAACACTAGACGCAACAGAGCGGAACAACATAAATGCACACGAACACCACTGAACCCATCAAACTCACAGACACACCATGCACATACAACATACCATCCATCCCATCCGTCAGCCCCAGTCTCATGAAAGGCATGTCATCCGCACAGCTGCCACACATACAGCAGTCACGCTAAGATACATGCCCATGACCAACCATGTGCCAGAAGTCAATTAAGCGCACGACACACTGTGAGCAACAACACACAACATGGGCCACACCCCCCGAGCACTGCAGTGATGCACATGGCACAGGGCAGCACGCACACCAAGGAGATGGGACAACTGCAATACGTTGGCTGGCACACAACTATCACTCACTCATAACGATGCGTCCAATGCCATGTCCAGTAATCACAACAGACAGCAAATATGCAGGCCATGTCAAGCATGCACACACCTCAAACCATGCACTGTCATGCTGCCACAACACATGTCACGTTCGGCACCCATGGCTCACAGCATGTACCCCAAAAGCATATCCCCTCCCAAATGCGAATCTGGGGCATGGCCCCCATGTTGCCATATGCGTTCCTAAGCGTTCCATTTGAACCCCAAAAGCATATCCCCTCCCAAATGCGAATCTGGGGCATGGCCCCCATGTTGCCATATGCGTTCCTAAGCGTCCCATCTGAACACCAAAAGCAAAGTACAAACCAGACCCAGGATGGGCCAGGAGCCCGCATACACCAGAGTCACAATAAGTAGGGGCACAGCAACACACCCATCGGCATGGCCAATCCGTCCCATGCCACATGTGCACAGCACACAGTCCCATTGCCAAGCACACACAACTACAGATGCTACAGCCACACACACGCCTCCGGGAAACCCATGTACGAGATTGCACGAACTGTCAATGTCAGACGACAAATACATACTTCGCCAGGTGCAACACAATAACAAATCTCATTCTCTCCACAGGTGACGAACTGCTGGATGCTGGGGATGGAGCCAGCAGCCAGCACAGCCAGCCTACAAGCCCCCAACGAGGACACACGGATCTGGAGGATCTGTCCTCCTCTTCGGACACGGACCACCAAGCAGGCCCATCTGGTGTGGCAGGGCCCAGCCGCTCCCCAGGACCCCTCCTACCCACCAACCCATCATCCAGGGCTGCTGAACATTCCCAGCCCCCTGCTGCCACTG
This sequence comes from Calotriton arnoldi, assembly GCA_963921515.1. Lineage (NCBI taxonomy): Eukaryota > Metazoa > Chordata > Amphibia > Caudata > Salamandridae > Calotriton > Calotriton arnoldi. Next base: position 7,410 of record CAWUFW010024107.1, read on the forward strand.
TCGTTGCGGTCACACCCACGGTCATTGTGGCCACTACCACTGCCGCAACCGCCACCATCGCCGCACCGACCACCACCGCCGCCACCACCGCCACGTCTTCGCTGGCACCAGCCCCAGCGCAGGTGGTGGCCCGGCCGACTGGATCCACCCTGGGAGCCACAGCGAGGACCGTGGTGAGCAATGTGGCTAGTGGGCAGGCCGGTGGCAGCAGGACTGGTAGGAGGAGCAGGGTCAGGGAAACGCCAGCCTCCCCTGGGAGCCATGCCCTGCCTCACATGGCCAGAGTCCTTGGGGCCTATGAAGAGGCCCAAGGACAATGGGTCCGGTCTGCTTCAGACACGCGTGAGGTGCTGGGGGTGCTGAGGTCCATGGACGCCCGTATGGGCCAAATCGTGGACCTCATGGGACAGCTGGTGGTGGCGGTGAGGTCACAGCCAGGGACAGCAGCTCCCCTCCGCCACCACCTGCCGGGGCGCAGGGTGGAGCAGCAGTGTCCAGTTCCCCTGCGTCCACAGCCAGTGAGCACACCTCAACCACCAGCATGTCGCAAGCAGGCACCCCCTCGCAAACGTGGAAGGGGCCGTCCGAAGTGGAAACAGATCTCCCGGGAGGACTTCGCACGCTCCAAACGCAAGTGAGGCAGCCAGCCAGCCTTCCGCCAGCCTTCCTTGACCAGCCACTGCAATGACTTGGACTACGATCCCACTCCACACAGCCATCTGGATGGCATGTGTGTGTTGGACTATGGACATAGAACCAGTGGGTACACCCTAATCATCACGCAGCCATGACCGACAGCTCATTGTCACTGCACGCACCACTTTTGTCATCACCTTACACACAATCACATGTCACAGTTTGTAATAAATGCACCTTTTTCACTAACTGCTGTTTGTGCCCTGTGTTTTATTTGTACGGAATACAACGGCCACCTTGGGCGGAAAGGCACCTGATGCGTGGCATGGCAATTGAATCCGGAGGGCCTGTAGGGACCTAGGGGTGGGAGACAGAACAGGAGCACATTCAATGAGTGTGTCACACACCCATCACACAGTACATGTCAACAACTACAAGCAATGTACACACATCGCACAGAGCAATAGGGCACAATGCCACAGCCACCAACAGTGGCATACTACCCTGGCCATGGAGCGTTGACACACAGCACGCAGTGAACAAACGGCCACCCTGACACAGCACACACACACCTGCACAGATACAGCCACATCAGCCGTCGTACATGGACACTCACCGTCAAGTGAAGTAGCGGGCGATGAGCTGCTGCCGCACATTATCAGCTTCCTCCTCTCCGCTGTCCTCCTCACTCGAGCTGTCCTGGTCTGCGGGCTGGGGCCCTGGTTGATCTCCGTCATCCACGATGAGGGGGATCTGCTTCCGAATGGCCAGATTGTGCAGCATGCAGCACGCCACCACTATCCGGCACACCTTCTGTGGGGAGTACGCCAGCGCACCCCCGGTGCGGTCCAGGCACCTGAACCTGGACTTGAGGAGGCCAAAGGTACGCTCGACCACACGTCTGGTCCTCCCATGTGCCTCATTGTAGCGATCGTCTGCTGGGGTGCGAGGATTCCTCAATGGACTGAGCAGCCATGCCCCATTCGGGTACGCAGAGTCAGCTGGGTGTGAGGGACACAGAGAACCGTTGCTAATCCAACTGGACAGGGGACAGCATCGCACAGCCAGCACGCTACACCACTCCACATACTCACCGACAATACAGGCACGATCCTGTTGCATATTGGACATCAGTCGTGGCAAGATGCTGTTGCGCATTATGTGTGCGTCATGGGCCGAGCCTGGGAACTTTGCACACACGTGGGTGATCACCATGTCCGCAAGGCACACCACTTGCACATTCAGGGAGTGCGTGTGCTTCCTGTTGCGGTACAGGTGCTCAGTGGCCTGTGGTGGAACAAGGCCGACATGTGTGCAGTCAATGGCTCCAACGACGTGTGGGATTCTGCACCCTTCACTGCCGCCAATTCACGAGCCCTGGGGAAGCGGATGTACCTGTTCCGGTACAGCATCATGGCTGCCAGTACATCCCTCAGCACCTTGCTGAACATGGGCTGGGACATCCCTCCTCCAATGCCCACTGTGTGCTGGAATGATCCAGTGGCGAAGAAATGCATGGCGGCCATCACCTTAGCCGTGGGGGTGACAGCAGTCGGATACACCCTGCGGGGACGGAGATGGGGTTCTAACATGGCACACAGTCGATGCAGGGTTGGCCTGTCCAGCCGAAACTTCCTAATAACCTCTGTATCGTCCATGTCCGCCAGCAATTGGTATGGGCGGTCAATGTTCGGTCTCCGCCTAGGGACAATGGCAGAGGACACATGTCAATGCAACACGACACATAGCAATTTCGCATACACATCACTGACATGACTGAGCAAGCACATGAGCCACAGCCCAGCTGTCAAGCTGGGACGGCACGGCCACAATACACTTACACAGGTCTCCCAACAATGGCAATGGCTAGTGATACAAACCACTGCCATGTGCATGCACATGGGGATCTAGGCCCCAATGACTTGCGGGGCGTGCTGATGGGGACTGACTGCATATCCGTCAAGCGGCAACGCCACGGCAACATGAATGTCTGCTGAGCATGGAACTGCTTCCGCGGCTGGATGAGTATGGCACACGACGACAACGATGTGGGCACAGGCTGAGCGGCCAAAACAAGTGGGACCTGTGGCACGAGGGAATATGAGACAGTAGTAGGTGTCAGCACTGCACCCTATGTACAGCACTGTACGGATCACACCTCCCGAAACATTGACAGGTGTCCACATTGACAGCCCCATGCCAAGACGGCTGTGTGCTTGCAGTCACACGTCACAGGTGAGAGGTTACATTGCACGTGCCAGGTGGCAGACGTACATAGTGGGAGCTGAGCATGTGTGTGCATGTGTCTCCTGTTCAGGTTCCACCAGATGGGCGCTGACTCTGTACTGACCATTGGACACAGCATGTTCCGTGGAAGGCTTGTGTGTGTGGGATGGTGGCACTGGATGTGCCTCCGTTGGGTGGGGGGCCATGCACAGGGCGGGTACGTCGATGATTGCGCATTGTTGGTCATGGAGGGTGCACCAACTAAGATGTGTTGCCCTGTGTTCAATTCCTATGTCCGCATGATGATGGACTGTAGATGTGGGCAGACTACACATTGGTCGATGTGCTGTCTATATGCATGTGCCTTCACACCAGGCACAGCTGCCCCTGCACATGTGACCCCTGCTGGACTCGCTGCTGGGTCTGTGGAGCTGATGCACCTTCTGCGCGTGGGGCGGACAGCTCTCCTCACTTCCATCATTGCGCATGTCATGACTTTGCCGCAGGTGACATGGATCATGGAGGGCCCACATGTACGCGTGGGTAGGCTACACATGATTGTACACTGGTCGCCACCCCCAGTCAGTGTTTCGAATGGGAAGGTTGTCGTGCTGGTGGTATGTTCGATGTGGCGGATGGGCGGGCCTAGGTGCGGGCTTACATTCCGGACATGGGGGGTAGTTGGATTGGCGACTAGTTGCAGTACACACGGGACACGTCTCTTCCTTTCCACATCTGGGTCATCCCTTGTACTGACTGACAGTGATACAGTCATCTTCGCCCCAGCCCTCATGTCCTCCCTCGCTCCCCCAATATGCATGCTCACCTGCGAGGCTAGCGCTTGCACAGGCAGCCCCAAGCTCGCACCAGAGAGGGCAAGGAGTGTATGTGTGGGTCCAGTTGCACGAGTGGGCTGTCTCAGGGTATGATGTGTTGCGGGACGCCGTCCACCTGCGTGGTGCCCCAAATGGAGACCCGGCCTGCATGGACTATGCATCACAGTCTTCGCCTTCCGGATCCGCCACCTGCGACACCCAGTGGCTGTGGCTGCCCTTGCGGCCAGGCCACGTCCGTCTGTGACTGATGGCCCACACATTCACTCTTTGGCCTCTCTGGGGAGGGCTCGGGGGTGGTGGCGCACGCGCTTGCACTTAGTCGCAATGGCATGTGGCGTGGTTGGTATGATGGGCAATGGATGGGATGGTGCGAGCCACCTCCCGTGACGTCAGTGCTGCTCGTGCTGTGGTGCGTCCCCCTACACTTCCATGTGACTTGTGCCATGCTAGACGTTGAGGTACTATTGCCTGCGTGATATGACCAGGAGGAGCGCGAGGAGACCTCTCACACACCATGCTCCACTGCCATCCCGTGCCCTGTATCGCCTGTGCGGATTGACTATGTTGGGGTTACACCTGGTCGACTGGGGCTGTGTGTGCCTTGTCAAGGGGCATGGCGGGCGCACAACAGGATCCAGCTTGTCCACAGAGGGTGGGCTGAGGTGCGCCTGGTACCGCTTTGTACGTGTGCCCGGCTGCTGTGCACACACGTGTTCACTCCCCCCGACAGGTGTCCTCTCACAATGCCCAGGGAAGCGGTGGTGTACTGTTCATGACCCCTCCCAACACGGCGTGCTCCAACTTGGCATGTGCGCATCTACCCGTCGCACCCACCCACCTGAGCACTGCGTCCATACGACTTCACACGACACATGTGTGTCTTCCACAGTAGTGCTACTCATTTGCGTTGACATCCAATACCAGTGGACTACATGGTCATGTCACGACTGCCGTGTACTTCACATACTCTCATCCTCTCTCATTCGTACTTGTGAAATGAGTCAGCGGAGACAGTTTTGGTTTCAAACATTATATTGAGTCTTCTGTCCTCTGTGATGCAGTATAGTGGACACTACTGGCAGCGGAATACATGTTGAGGATATACTGAGCATGATTGCAAATGGGATAGGGTGTGGGGTTACATGTGATTGGCTGTTGCATGTGGGATGTGGGCTTCAGAGTGACATCTGCTTGGCCAAGGCTGTGCTAATGTACATTTACGTATAGCTGCGGAGCTGCGGACTTTGACACAGACGGTATACATGTAGCCTACCAGACCGCTTGGCATCATGGGCACAGTCCATCTCAGTTCCATGTGACAGGTTTGCTGCGGTTGTTCCTCATGCACGCGTGCATGTGAGATGACATCAGGGCATGTGCTTGCGTGCATGCAGCGGCGTGCCACTTGTTGTTGCACTGTGGTGGTTACTGGACATGTCACAGTCACTGGGGTCGTGTTGTTGTTGTATGCACTTGTCGTCCATGCAAAGGTCCTGGTATGGGATTCCCGGGGCGGGGGTGGGAGGGGTGCAGCACCCACAGACTCCAGGCGACCTATTCATGTCCACTGAGCGGTGTGTGTGTCCATGTGCGCTGGATCCATGTCGTGTCCTGGTTGTTCGTGCAGTTCCGTCCATGTGGGTGCGATACACAGAGCCCATGCCACTGCCTCCCACGATGCATGCGGTGTTCCTGGATGTGATGGGGAACAGTGTGCATGTCCCGGTCATATCCGATGTCATGGCGATGTCGTTGATGGTGTGGTTACAGTTGCCGGTCGTTTGGTATGGCTGTTGTGGTGGTGACTGGCTAGTCCGTGCGGAAGCTAAGCATGGGTGCGGGGTTGGACATCATAGGTCACTCGGGAACCTGCGTTGTGGTCCGACGAATTGACAGGTTGTCAGGTATGCGATGCCGTCCAGCAGGGCTTCCATGTCATTGGTGGTGTACATGTTTGCCAGCCAATGTAGCGGATGGTGGCTGTCAAGGTGTTGTTCGTAAGTTGTCCCTTGGAGGACCATGATGGGGCATGCTGGGTGACATTCGATGTAGCTGTTCTCGATGATCCGTCGTGTGGAGGCACAGTGGTCCCATTTCAGTGCGGGTGCGATGTTGGCCACATACGCCATGCCCCCATAGGCAGAGCAGGCCCTGTCGTGTGCGTCCAGAGGGAGGAGTAGTGGTAGCAGGTCCGCCTTCAGACATGCCGGGTTGGAGAGGCATATCTCGACGGGATGCTGGTAGGGACACCTCCGACAGTAGAAGACGGGCATGACGCAGCTGAACAATGTGATGCGGTAAGTCAGTCGGTAACTTACGTTCAGCAGGGACAGGAGATCGCATCCCAATGTATGGAACAGGTTGGTTTTGTACAGCTTGAGCTGTTCGGCGTAGTTGGGTAGGTGTGTTGCGGTTGCCATTTCGCAGCGGTTCGTTGAGGTGGCGTGCTCCGGCTGTGTGTGCAGTCTGCAATGTGCACGCTCCGAGGTTGCTGTGAGCTCTGTGTAGTCGTAGGGAGACAGGACTTGTGTTCTGTTGGCTTGTTTGGAGGACACGGGCCCTCTTCCCACATGCTTCTCAGACAGTTCAAGGTCAGTGATGTGTGACTCCTTCCAATTAACTTGCATGTGGCCGACATGGGGGAGTGTTTTCTTCTTTCTTCCCCGTCCGTTGTGTGCTTCTGTGATATGCGCTATCTGCCCTGTGGTCGGTCTCCTCGGCATGCCTGTGTTGGTCTATTCTTGGACAATGGCTGTATTCACCGGCTTCTGTCGTAGGGCTGTGGTTTCGGAGTTGGAATGGAAGGTCATTCAGTGCTGTCTGCTCTCCCTTGTGTGGGCGGCAGGCTGCCTTTCCGCTCTGCGTTGGGCCTTGTGTGTGAATGTTATTCTTGGGCCACCTGTTGTCGGTCCCCGGGCTCTTTGGTGTTCCGTTTTATATGTCTTGTTCATATGTGCAGGGTGGTATGGGTGTTTCTGTGTGGTACTGGCGTTCCTCTTCCCGAAGGAGCCCTGCTTCTCCTAGTTGGTGTTGCCGCCGCTGTGTGCTACGCCATGTTTGTTACACTGGGGTGTGTCCTGCTGTTGCGTGTCTTCACTGACATGTGTGCGTCGGTTGTGTGGCGTTGGGTGTTGTCCGTGAATTGGGCGTTGGGGACATGTCTGTGGCCGGCCTGTCACGTGTCATGTGCGTTCGGGGTGGGGCTGATGTGTGTGCTGCTTGGTTGTGTCCCTGTGTCTGTGTGCGACGCATGCATGGCGCTGCGGTTGGCCTCTGTGTTGTGCGCATGTGTGGCGGCGTCATCGGCGCTTTGGGGCCGTGACGGGGTGGTTGGTTCCTAGTCCCAGGTGGTGTGTACACATGTGTTCTGCGATGTTACGATTTGGCCTGTGTGTCATATGTGGATGCGATGGTGGATGTGTAGTGTACACGCGCTGGTGGGGGGTTGTCCGCTTTTTCCGCCCTTGCACTGTGTGCGCTGTTTGCGTGCACTTGTTGTGTGTGTGCCTACCTGCGTCTCCGCGGTACGTTGCGTCCTTGGTGGTGCATCAGCAGAAGCATGGGGAGAGCCTGCAGTGCTGGATTCATGCTCGGGGAGCCGCTTCTTCGTTGTCCGTGCTCGGCATCCGTGTTACCGCTTCGGTTTGTCGTACGGTATCTCTTGGCCATGGGAGCCGTTTGTTTGCGGCATCGTAATTTATGCGCCGGGCGGGACGTGTTTCGTCGGACGGTGTGTGTCAGTTGGGCTGCGCCGCTACGTGTGCGGGCGCACTTTGATGGTGGACGGTGTTGCTGGCTTGCCGGCGGTGTTTGGCCTACTTTTCGCATCGTAATTGGACGGGCGTGTGGACTGCTGCGTGCCGGCGGTAACTGGTGGTTTTTGCATCCGCCAGCACGGCGGTGGTGCTTCCGCCCGCCATCGTAATGTGCCCCTATATTTTTAATACACTACCCACCCATATCCCCTATAAAACCAACATCCTGCTCCTAAAACAATATAATAATATTCTTTTATTTTATAACATTAAAAATAATTTACAACTTAACATTAACTCTAAAGAAATTCAAATATCAGACAAAAACGATATTTTAACATGTCGATATTTTTTCAATCGATATTACTAACATCGATATTTAACAAAACACTTCAAAACGATATTTTCAACATCGATATACAGAACATCGATATTTAAGACTGTCGATATACTTAACTCGATATTTCTGTACATAGATATTAAAAAGTCGATATTTTGACTGTGCACCATAGCCATGGATTAACCATTCCGTAGATGGTGACTCTGCTACAGTAAAAGGTAACTTCTCTAGTTTTTCAATGAGCAGCATGGTGTACTTCGCATCTCTGTGTGCCATGGTCATTTGTCTGTCGGTCAGATTGTAAGCCGAAAACAGATTTGTGTCTTTAATGTATTGCCATGGAACGTGGCCAGAACGCAATAATTGAAGCGTTCAGCTTAAAAGCATAATAGCACGCAGCTGAGATTGCCCATGTTGTAGAATAGACAAATCTTGTTCCATTATGTTGATAGCTGAGGACACAATATTGCCCAGTGAATAAATACGAGACAGGAGTGTGGTCATGCCATTGTCTACCACAGCTAAGGCCTTTTCTAGGTTAATTCTATTGATTTCACGAAGTTTCTCAGCAGCTTCCTGTTAGGAGACTTCCCAGACTTCATTGTAGATGGTATATAAGAAGCGTTTCCTACATGGTTTCTTGGGACCTAACAAGAAATCCCTAAGATCCATGTTGTCTGACAAAAGGGACAAGTGTTGTTTCACCTGTGATAGTGTCGAGGTCTTTAGCCAATCTAGGCACAACTTTCCAACATCATAGGAAGTCACTACCCCTGGGTCGTCTGTGTGCACATAGCGTGGGTCTGGCCTATGGATACTAAACCCTTTGGTGGTACCCTTGTAGCTTGAGTTACACATATTCTTGTCTACAGGCCAAACCAACCAACCCTTCCAATCGGGAGATGATGAATTGTATGTACTTATACCATGTGTCCCCTCACTTGTTAGTGTGTTATTCGAGATACCCTTAATAGGTGTGGGTGAGGGGATGCTCGGTGTTCTCAGGTCTTCGATTTTAGCAAACCGATAACAGGTAGTCTGTTGCACTGTTCTGTTCAGGAAAATCATCTGTAATGATATAAGGCAAGCTCTGAATAAAGCCTCAGTTCCCTGAACCTGCCTCTCTCTTGTCCCCATATAGATTTTGGGGCCGATTCCGATTCGTGTCGGTAATTTCTCCGACCGAGCCGGCCTCGGAGAGATTTCCGACCGAATCGGACCCGTGCAGTCCGACCGAACGAGTCCGATGCATTCGTATGCCACCGGACACGAGTCGGTTGGACTCCCATTGAACTCAATGGGAGCCGGTCGTACAACGCGTACGCGGGCTCCCATTGCCTCAATGGGTGCGAGGCAGACAAGGGCGCCCCTACAGCGAGTACGCCGCGAGCGCTCGCGGCGTACACGCACAGGTAGGGGGACCCATGGGTCCCCCCTGTGTGCGCCTCGCACGGGTACGCGTACAGGGGGGTCCGACACGGACCCCAAAGTACGGCTCCGACAGCGAGTTCGAGTCGGACGGCGCGAGTCGGTCGGAGCGGTCGAGGTGCGCATCGTACTTACCCGGCCGGAAAACGTCTCCATTGCGCGGTGCGAATCGGGTCCGAGCGAGTCGGTCGGAGTGGTACGATCCGGGAACCAGTCGGTCGGAGCGGTCGGGTCGCCCGGACGAGTCGGTCGGCGAATACGCATCGTACTCGCTCGCCCGGACGCGCGTACGACTCGGTCGGAAAATAGGGCTCCGGATCGGATCTGGTAAAACCGAATCCGATTCGGAGCACTACCGGCCGAGATCGGAATCGGCCCCTTTGTGTCTATGGTGTCTCTCCAGTAGTCGAAACCCTGTATAGACAGTTGGGAGTTAAAAGGTGCTGAATATATCAGCTTAGTATTAGTCAGCATAATTTTCTTCGTTGTTGCATTAGTCTGTGCAAGTTTGTAGTAAAACGATTCTGGGTCTAATGTATTGAACCCTGAAAAGTATGCGCATTTCTGTATGAATGTGGCAGAACTACCCTTTGGTGGTGTCGGGCAATGTTCCCATTGATGGTAAGTGTTAGCAGTGCGTGGTACACTCGCTCTATGCAAAAAATGATGACCATATTGCTGGTAACAAAACATGGTATCGTAATCAGTTGTATCTTCATACAATTCCCTGTAAGAAAATGCAGCAGACTGTTCCAAATCTGAAAGCATAGTATTTACAGTTTCAATGTCCCAAACATCAGAGAGTGTACTGGGGGTAATGAAATCATTTAAATAAATTTTAAAAACATGTGGAATTCATAAATGTTCAGTGGGACCAAATACATCATATGAAACTTCATCCCAAACTATACCATCAGGTACTGGAATTGCTGTAATGTTTACCAGGGACAAGTCTCTTTGTTCACGATGTTATGACGTATGTGGCTTCAGGACCAAGTACACAGATTGTACTGCAGAGCATTCTGGGAGATAATGTCTGTTCAGAAGCAGAAAAAAGACAGTCACTGTGCCAATCCAAATTAACTGGTATACTACCCCTATTGAAAACCAAATATGCAACCAAGGTGACATTAAGTAAGTCTCTTTGAGCAAAAGATAGAATTGTAGAAGTTTCTCTTTCTTTGAAATGGGTGGCGTTTGATCAGGTTCACTTGGATCTGAGGAGAAATCAATGAAGTTGATGAAGTAGCCAGACACAGTTCGATCTATCTTTTGTAGCTCTGTAGGTTTTGTAGAACTGGCAGACGTGTTGTTTGAAGGCACATTAATGTAGACATCATTGTTGGGCTGAATTGCAACTTGCATTGTTGTTTCTTCTTGATGTTTTTCAATTTCAACTGGAATGATTTGTGCTCCATTATTTGGTACTCCTTCACTTTGTGTAGTGGAGTCTTGAAAGGTTATTAGTAGGCCTGGGCGGAAAACTACGCTACGCTCGCGGAGTTTGCGGAGTTTGCGCAACTACGCGCTACGCGAATTGCATGTAGCACAGTGCAAATACGCTTGCTCGCGGTCCTCAACGTCAAATTGGCGACCGCGAGCGAGCAAAATCAACATCCCGGCGAGACTTTTTCCTCGTTCGCGATCAGCAACATCAAGTTGCCGATCGCGAGCGTGGAAAATAAACCTCCCGGCGAGATTCTCAACGCGGGTAGGGCAGGTTTCTCATTGCGAGTGGTCACGTATGCTCGTGACCGCTCGCGATGAGAAACTACCAGTCCGCGTTGAGAAAGCTGCCACTCGAGTACAAATCTACTCGAGCGGCAGAAAACGACCGCTTGCACTGTGCAAGATGCCGTTTGCAATGATTGCACAGTGCGGACAAGCATCCGGCATTGTGCAATCAGTGCGAACAGCATTTCCCTACCGCACTACGCAGTTTGCGTAGCTACGCGTAGCGTGCGTAGTGCGAAGTGCACTTCGCGTAGCTACGCGTAGCGCCACTACACGAACTACGCCCAGGGTTAGTTATTAGTATTTCCATCTGCACTTCCTGTATAGTAGCAAGAGGAGATCTGTGGCTACTCAGGACCCCACGCGGCCTACTGTTGAGAATCAGCCACATGATGCGGTTTGATCAGATCAATGGAGACAAATCTTTTCTCTTTTTTGCCAGCAAGAGCAAAGATACTCCCCAAATCCATTGAGATATTCTATAGCAGCTGGAGATAAAAGCCGGGAGGAGTGCAAGACAACGCTCTGCTGCCTTTCGGCTATGTTGGCGCTGTATAGCTTCTGTCAGAGACAAGATCCCTTTGGGCTCCTTTTTAAAGCATACAAGTACATCCAATTCATACACACACACTGTTCAAATCACCAGCATTCATAAGAAACCAAAACGATAATATAAAAGTATACTGTATTTTATTATATATAATCCTGGTAGGATTCAAAGTATACAAAATTAAAAAAGCGAATTCATTTTAAAACAACATATATATATCGTCAATATGCATCAAATCATTGAGTGAGATTAAAACATTTCCCAAGAGAGCACAATCTGAAAGACTGTAACAATTATTAGAGACATAAAAACCCAATAAATCAAATTGGCACACCAAGTCTTAAAACTAAACAATACTAGGTCAGCACTTGGTCACATTATTTTCTTTCCTGATGGACCCCGGAAGTGCTTGGGTGCTCAATCGACACAAAGCGACGCGTTTCGGTGGTATATTCTGATTCACCACCTTCTTCAGGCTTAATATAACAAATCAGTGTCTCCCCATACAATCCGTAGAATGATACATAAATAAACAAGGGGAGATCTGTTTCTTCCTCCAATGTGGTTACTTATCTCCTTTAAACCACACTATGTGTAGAATAGGGATGTGGGCCTATATGTCCTCCCTTAATTTTCCTCCTTTTTATTTCCTCTTTTCTTTTTGGTTGTGGTAATGAATAAAAACGGAGTTAGCAAGAGTCTAAGTCAAACTTCACTCGTTCCCTTCTTAAAACTCCAGTAACACACCGCCACTGGAGCTGTGGCGATATATTTCTTGTTAGGTCAGTCCACCTCACAATGGGCTTAGGCACTGCTTAGACAAACATGTGCCGTTCCGGAACAGACTGCCGGGACGTAAAAAGTCCCTGGCGTGCTCCAACACCTTCCACTTTCTTTCAATAAGCTACCACAAACATTCATACACACAAAAAATACTGGAAGGATGTTGTGAGAAGGTGGCCTGGTATATGCCGTCCACTAATTAAAGTGGGCACCTTGTAACAGTCCACACGACCCTTATGATGTATGAGGTCAAAGATAACCTTTAGAAAGCTATCCTAGTGGTAGCTGTGGAGAGCAGCCTTCAGGCTTCAACTTGAAGGAATGTAAAGCAGCTTGTTTTACCAGAATATCACCTCCTGAATGACTAAATGAAAGGAGAACCACACAGTAGTTACATAAAAATATGTATTTATTAATATAACACTCTCTACTAGTCTCTACACGAGACTAGGGCACAAAGCACACAATACTGAATCAATAGAACATTTGTAAGTAGCAAAATACACAGCGGGCTCCAGGGGGAGACCAAACCATATACTAAAAGAATGGTATAACAATCACGACTTAACTAGACACAGTGCCTAGAGCACGTAGAATCGCTGGGACCCCAAGGAACCACCCAGAGGAGTGACACAGGGAACCCACGGAGGGCGGTTGCAGTGTGGGAACACGACCGCGTGTTCCGTGCAACTCTATGGGAATGTTGCGGTTGCGAAATTACCAGTTAAGGACACTTCTACGAGGACTTTGAGCAAACCCTTTGGAACATAGGAGGTTCTAAGGCCAACCCACCAGTGAGTACCGAGGTACCCGTGTTACCTATCCCAGAGGAGCCGGGAGCATAGGGGTCAAGTGGTGTCGGAAACCTCTGTCGTTTTCAATGGAGGAGTGCAAAGAAGTTCTGCTGCCAGGAGGGCGAAGAGTGTCCGGTGGAATCCAATCCTGGATTCGAGATGAGAGGAACCTGAAAGCAGAGGGGACAGAGTCTGGGTCACTTCAGGTGACCAGGGGCTCAGTAGTCAAATGCCCACCGATGTTGCGTGCTTCAGGTGTGAAGAGGGGTTGCTTGACTCTGCAGCAACGTGGACCAGGAGATGTCAAGGATGACCAAGTTCTGGAGGTGAGCTGTCCCACAAAGGACGTCGAGTGCTGAGGGGTTGGTGTCTGGCTGGAGCACCAACAAGCCTTGGCAAATGCAACCCATGCCGTCAGAGGAAACATGTTACGGTGTGCACCAGCAAGGTTCAGGGGACTCTCCAAGCAATGGGGAGTCAGGGCACATCTGGAGCAACCAGGAAAGCCCAAGAACAAACAAGGTGACCCTTGCCAGGACCCACATGCCAATGGACCAGGGATCGCGAGGAGACCTTAAGCAAGTTTGCAAAGTACCAGCCCACAGGACACTCAGTGAGTGGAGGCTGGAAATCTTCGATGCAAATGCTGCTTGGGGTCAGAACTACACAGAGTCCAATGCACAAGCTCGGGGATTACCAACAAGCATATGCACTTGCAAATGTATGCAATGCACAGGGGTTCAGGTTGCACGGTCCCCACGAGGGATACTGGTCTCAGAATCGCTGAGAGGGCAGATCGACCACAGGGACCTTCGGGAACTTACCTCCTGTGTTGCTGAAATCTTTGGAGTCCTCAGGAGCTTGGGAGAAGCAAACCAGTCAGATGCGTCTTTGGTGCCTGCTTTTGCAGGGGAGTAACTCCTTTACTCCAAGGGAGATTCTTCAGTCGTCCAGCATTGTGCAGGCAGTCAAAGTACTTGGTTTCTTCTTAGCAGGATCTTGTCCAGGTAAAATCTAAAGTCCTGTAGCCAGGTAGCCCACTTTATACCCATGGGAAGGGGTTGGAAAGATTCTAGGGACCGTCCTAGGGTAGGGGCAGGACAGAGGGGTGGCTACACCCATGTCCTTTGTCCAGTTTCATGCCAGAGCAGGAGCCAATGGCTCCCAGAACTGGTTTGAGCTGGACTATGCACAGGGACACCAAATGTGCCCCCAGTGCAGACTTTCTGGCACTCTCAGAGTGCACCCACCCAGCCCCAATACACTAAATCCTGTCTGGGAGGTGGTCACACCTCCCTGTGACAGGATGCCTATTGTCATGCCTTCCTCTGCTCGAGCTTGGCTCGGCAGCAGGAGAGCAGAATCGTGTCTGTGGCTGGCAGCATCCATTTTGTGCTGCCCAGGTCGTGAAAGTTGGTACCGGGTAGACCGATGACCCACAGTAGTGGTTCTAGAAGGGTGGAATCATACCTCCCACACAGTTACTGGTGTGGAGTTATGATTCCAAGGTGTTTGACACCAAACACAACATGTTTCTAAGCAGCCGTTTTAAAGTTAGCATTTACCGCGAGGTTATAATGCACTTAGACCTATATGTCTGGCTGCATCACAGACAACCCCGGAGAATGGTCTCCGAAGGCTGGAGAGGGGCTCTGCTCATGCAGGGGCACCCTCTCATGTAAAAACCCAGCACCCTGCCTTCAGGATTGATAAGGCCTGCCATAGGGGTGACTGATAGGTTTTCAAGTGTAGTGATTTAGATAGAGATAGTGAACCTATATCTTAAGTAAGTGGTGCAAGCACCAGCTTACACAGTCTGCTGTAGCAGGCTTGTTGTGTCATTTTGAATGGCCTCTCATGGGTGGCATAATACATGCTGCAGCCCATGGGATGCCTCTGGGGTACCTATGCCCTGGGTACATGGTGTACCATATACTAGGGACTGATAAGGGTACCCCAGTATCCAATCTGGAGTGTACCTAAAGTACAGACATAGCAATTTAAGCGAGAAAGCAGATAGACTGGGGTCCTGGATAGCAGGATCCCAGTCAGACTAGTCAAAAACCAGCAAAACACCAGGAAAAAAGTGGGGGTAACCATGCAGTCAGATTCTACCTTCCTATAGATGTGCTTAGCTCAATGGGACCAGAACACAAAAACGCCAACTATGTAAAGAGAATATCAGATCCACGCAGTAAATGAATGTCCAAACCAGATAGATTGTCCAAACACATTCTCATGGCTGCACAATTTTGGCGGATGGATGGGTGGAAACTAACCTGCTTTTGAACCGAATAATAGAATAACGTAGCTATTGAACAATTAATCCATGCAATCATGAAGACCTACAAGCAAATTAAGACTAACTAACACAAGGCTCGTGGTAAGACTCTGAAAATAGCCGGAGCTAATTTCTGGAATTATCTTCAAAACATCTCAGAAGTATTACTTATCAGCCCTGGTTCAGAAAATAATTGCATATCCACGTGGGCCATAAGAAAATCTGATTTAAAATGGTTTCGCTATACTTTCTGTTGATCGTTTGCTTTAATACTTTTATTAGCAGTAGTTTTTGTTTCATAGCAGTTTATACTGATGTCGTTTTGTTCTTAATTTGTTTTTTTTTAGCACTGTTTTTCTTCGGCAATTGTAGTTGCACATTACAAATAAAAAATTAATTAAAGGCAGGAAAACTGTTCACGCGAGGTAAATTTCTGGGGTGAAAACCGTTCAGACCAACAACCAGTGAAAGCAGCACGAAAAACTAAAATGTGCAAAATGTATATTAAGAATGCATATGTTTATATAGATAAACATAGGGGCATATTAGCAAGACCCACGTTAAAATTATCGCCGTTTTAGCGGCAGGAAACTGCCGCTAAAACGGCGATAGTGGGCTTGCTAATATGCGTTATAGAATTCCAATAGAAGCCCAGGGGGCATATTATCAAGGAAACACGATAAATATCGCGTTTCCCGCTTTGCGCGATTCTGTTTAACGCCGCATATCGCAGGATTTAATCGCCGAGATATCGCGTTATTATCAACGCATATCTCCACGGCGATTAAATCCTGCGATAGCGGCGTGAAACAGAATCGCGCAAAGCGGGAAACGCGATATTTATCGTGTTTCCTGATAATATGCCCCAGGGTCTCAGCCGTACGATCCACCTGCCATATCAAGTATGGCTAAGTCGGATTCAAACCAGGCGTTGCAAACCCGCGATAACCGCGGTTAATTCAATCGCATTGCGGGTTTGCTCGAGGCTTGGTAATAGTGCGCTGCCATGTCAGCGCGGATTTCCAGGGAGGAATGGAAGGGAACGCCCACTTTGCATGTCATTAGCGATATTCTTCGCTGACATGCAAAGTGGAGTTAATTGGGCTGCTTACTCAAGGAAACACGCGTTAGCGTGTCCTTGATAATTGTGCGGAGTGAAATTCGCCGCTTTTCGGCCGAAAACGGCCGATAAAGCGGCGAAAATGGGCTTGATAATATGCCCCCAGGTTAGATGTCCTGCACATCTAACCTGGGCTTCTATTGGAATTCTATAACGCATATTAGCAAGCCCATTATCGCCGTTTTAGCGGCAGTTTCCTGCCGCTAAAACGGCGATAATTTTAACGTGGGTCTTGCTAATATGCCCCATAGTTTGATAACTGTAGCTATGCAGAGTTCCACAGATGAACCAACGGTATAGGTGACGGGAAGAAGGATATGGCAGACGCTTGAATGGGAAAGTCAGTGACAAGTTATTGGAAACAAATATTTTGAAGTGACTGTTGAATGAGAGTGTGTCAAAAATGTTTGTCACTTAATTGCTATGGGTCGTTGTCTTTGTCACTGTCATTTGTACAGCATGATGCTGCTCCTTATTTGGCTTTGTAGCACTTTTGCTACACCTGGAATATTGCATTTTATTGTAATGTATCATGTTCACACTAATATTAACCTGATGTGGGGCGCTGAATCACTTACCCATAGCAAAGTCTACACCATGTAGGGTGTGTTGCTGGAAGGCTACTGTGTTTTTTGTTTTGAGATAACAAGCCGGATCTTGCACGTTTGCATACAACATGGGCAGGGTGTGTCCTAAAGCAAGGTCACTAGAATTGTGCAGCAATGGTGGATCACAATATGTGGCAGTTTGACTATCTTATAAAAACAGGGAAAGGCAAACTGTACAGTAAATATGCAGCCCAATCAGCATTACCTTTTGACATTTTAACAGATATTGAAGCAAAATATATCCCAACAGGACAGAAATACATCTGTTTCTTAAGAAAGAAAATTACGCGTAAAATTACACATAATTAACAGAATCTATTAAAATGCTATTCACCATTAAATTTTCTGTTTATCTTGCGACGAAGGACAGAAACAACCTTTCGTTTTTGATGCATTCACCAGAAAGCAAGCCTAAATGTACACACTTGATCAAATAAATGGTGTGTCTTTTATCCTGTGCATCCAAGACATGTTTTAAAACTTATCTATGATTTTGGACATAATCTCTGTCCACACCATGGGCCTTTAGAAGCACCTCTTTCTAGTAACAGAATTGTAAAATATATATGTACAATGCAAGTAAGAGGTGTAGAGTAATTCATAATCTCAGGCCCTACACGGAGAAGTACACATTTTCAGATTGTTGTATTCTCTTCGAGTTCTCTTGAAATAACGACTGGTTCGGGACAGTGTCTGTGGTGTAATAGGGTTTGCAGAAATAATAAAACAAAACGTTTTTGTGACAAAGAAGGAATCATTATATTTACCACAGCCAGGTGACTCCAACCATTCGATCACGAGCTCAAAGACACCTTCAGAGTAGCTCACAGCCTTGAGTACATTTAAAAAACAAGCATTGGCATAGCCAATAGGTCTCGCCTTTGGGACCTTATAAGTGTTTGGTTATCCAGCACAATATCCTTGGTGCAACAACATCAACTGTTGCACGGCTAAACACTTATAAGGTCCCAAAGGCGAGACCTATTGGCTATGCCAATGCTTGTTTGTGTTCTGGGCGGTCCCTGCGGTCGGCTGCGCGAGATTCTGTTTTAATATTTGCACTAACTCCTACAAAATCATTTGAAAGTAACCGTCCCCTTCTCTGCCCTCTTCGTGTTTAAATGACGTTGATTTTAGTGCCTTAATTCGGCCTCTTGGTGCTCTGTTCACTAGTGACTGCACTTCCGAATACTGGGGCTCAGTTGTACAGTACAAACTCGATTGTCATATGGCACTCGCGGTGACCTTTGGCGTGCAGGATTCCTGCTGCTTTCAGCAGCGGGTGCATTAACCCACTTACACCTCATTACAAATCTCGGCAAGCTATTATCGTGAAAAGAGGGTAGCCCCATTACTGAGGCTCTAAATGATTTTATTTTTGTGCAGTGTTTCTTAGGGGTTCCTCAGGTTTGTTCTTCATGGGCACTATGTCATCTCTTGGGCGCTGTGCATGACGCACTGGGGTTATGGGGTAATACTGTCTTCTAAGGAGCAGGAGACAGTATCCTGGGTGCTGTGCATGCAACATTGAGGAGCAGGTGGGCAGTAGACTGTGTCCAGGGTACCAGTGGGGGGGGGCGGGGAGGGGAGAGAGAGAGAGAGAGAGAGAGAAGTACAGGGGGTACTGCGGTGCAGTGTAGTGTTCCATGGGGTCCCTGGGGTATGGTCTTCTGGGGGCTGTAGGCAGTATCCTGGCTTGTGGAGGGGGGGGCTGTATGAGATGTATTGCGAGGTCGGGGACAGTGCGCTGCCTCCTGCGGACAGCGGATGTTTTTCTGGGATGGGAGTGGCCTGGGTACGGGGATCACAGACTGTAATGCTGGGTGTGCGGAGGGGTAGATAGTGTCTTGGGGTGCAGTATACTGTGCCCTGAAGACACCCTACACCAGTCAGGGTTGTCATGCCCCAGAGGGTGCCCCAGGCATGCCTTACCCTGCCAGCCTCTCGAAAAGGAACTTGATGGCCTTAGGGGAGGTCGGAGCTTCGCAGTCTCGCAAGGGAGCCCATGGTGATGTGGGGACAGCAGCAAGGTGACAGCGGCGGGACATGGAAAGCAGAGAGCGATTACGGACTGGGGTCAGGCACGTCTCCGAGTCCCACCCCCTCCGCGGCGACTGCCCACCTGCGATCTTAGAATGGAGGCTCTGTCCCTGTGCAGAACCGAAGACCAAAGAAAACTAGGAGTATTTCAATTCCTTACTGAATGTGCCGTACAGTTTGGAAAATGTTTTTACGTACTTAATGTCGAAAATAGATGGCTTTGATATTGATTTTTAAACTGTAATCATTAATATCCTTACTCTCACAGCGTTCTCTATTTATACTTAAAGAGGTGACACGGGGCCACGCCACGGAGGGCAGTGGAAAGAGCTCTTACTAAGAAAATGGTTAGATCAGGGTCAGGGGAGGAGGCGTTTAGCGTGGCAAGCAGCGAGGGGCGGGAAGTGATGGTGGGTGACGACAAGAGGAGATTAAGGAAGATGCAATAAAACGCAAGCAGCGATTGCGAAGTGCGGGAGGTGGGGGGGACAGCATGGGGAGATAAAGTGATTCACAGACTATAATTAAAACAAGTGCTGAAACACAAACGCGGCCCCGCGGCCGCGAAAGTGAAACAGTACTCGTGCATGCAGTGGGGGGAGTGCGGCCGAGAGCACACACAGCGTTTCCCTTGCGTTTCCCTTGCGGGAGCGAGCAGGGGCACCATCTGTTTGCAAGTTAATTACAAACAGATGTCGCCAAAGCTTGCTCCCGCAAGGGAATCGCCAAACGTGCACGCGTTGCCATTGAAAGCAATGCAATGCGTGCACGTTTTTGGCCTAAAAAGCGAATCGATTTCAAGAGTTTTCCTCCTATGCAGCGCATGCGCGCTGCGTAGGCGAGACCTAAAAACACAGGGTCCCATTTTCTTTTTAAAGTTAATTGTTTATTTTACTTTATTTTCTTCAGGCGGCAGATAGCAGGGCCTGATAATGAGCAGTGCTGGAGTCGGATTTATGACCCAGGGCACAGAGATGAAGAAATGAAGCACTGTGGTATTTAAATCTTTTTTTTAAAAGTCCTTTTCAACTCAATATTGGAGCATGAGAACAAAATAATGTTTCTGAATGATTCTACATGGGAGAAAATTAATATGAAGCGTTAACTTAATGATTAAGTTAACTCTTCATTTTAATGTTATCCCACTTCAAAATGTTGTATTTACAAACAGCAGGCCTCAGTGGGCAGTAGACTCTGGCATATTTATAACTGAAGAATACTGTAATTTTTCAAATGGGAAAAATTTAAAGTGGATAAAAATATTTCTATGAAACATTGAGTCAAGGTTTTTCTCCACTTTCAATTAAGCCAATTACCTCTTAATATTTTATGATGCATGTTTCTTCACTTTAAATTCCTCCTATTTAAACAAATGGCTGCATTTTTCTGTTATAAATATGGCATTGTGCTGTCGTGTAGTTCCTAGGACCCCCCGCCCCCACAGGACCTGCACGTTTTGCATGACCTAAACTGACGGCTTGGTGTGCAGACAGACTCTGGACACCCCCACAGGATGAGTCAGCCGTTAGACCAGCTAGCTCTACAGTGCCACTACCACCACCCTGTATTCTACAGCGGTGTAGGTAGTTTCTGCCAACCACTGAACATGACAACCCTGATTCCTCAGGTATCGTGGAAACAAATACGGTATCTTTCGCTCAGTCACTCGTGCTTACTTTTCTCAGAATACACATAGAATGACGATTGGAACAGTTTCAATAATTATTGATAGATCAAGCGTGAGTCTAGGATGAAACATATTCGCTGCCACAATCAAAAGACAGGAGCAGACAAATGTAATCACTAGCACCAATATCGTAAATAGCAGATACATTTATACCATAGTGCTAATAAGATTAATAAAAGCAGATTATATAAAACAATAGCATTGGCGAACTCCTACGATGCGTAGCCTACCTAAATGTACCGAGCCTAGATATGTAGGTGAAGCATGTGTATGTAAGTGCTAGGATATATCTTAATGGAGCCAAGAATCCCCCGGGGAAGTACTAACCCCTAACCTGGTGGTTTAGAATGAAGGACCCCATCTCTGCGTCGAGGATGCACCCCGCAAGGGATGTCAGGTCTCTGCCTGTCTAAGGATCAGCCTGCAGAGTCTCGGTCCAGCCTGGAAGGAATTCTCCACTGTTTTGTAAGGGGGAGTGAAGGTCTTTTATACTAAAGTGGTCACTCCAGGGTTTCTTCTAGAATCGATAAGTTTTGAAAACATTCACTAATCCTTTGCTAATCCTTTTCTAAACAAAAATGATCATGCACAGCTGGCTGTTGGCCATGGATGAAAAAAATGGTGACCCTTATACAGAATAAAACTGCCGTGCCTGGGGACTTGTTTATGTATGTCAGGTACAGGGATTAAGAAAGGGTACAAAGAGCCTGGTGTCGAATAGACAGAAGTAAGCTACTAGGTAAAAGGTCACCTGTTAAGGACCGCTATGTCGTGTGGATGGGACAAAATGTATGTAGTCGGTATGTACATGATGGGACTATCCTAAAGGACATGACACCCACTCCTCATCAAAAGGTCAACAAGGTCAGCTAGGTAACGATAGTCAATGCTAAAAAAGGCATAATAATCATGGCTATTAAAACATACTAAAAAAAGCACTTAAAAAAGTCTTTAAAAATGTCCATAAAAGCAAGGTCTATAGTGAAAGCATTCTTCCCTAAAAAAGCATTCATAAAAAGTCCTTTATATGTGAGAATATATTGTCATTGTTTTTCTGAGCACCTTGAAAGCGACTATGTTCAGATAGAGCAGCGTAGAATAAAACAAAGTCAGTTCGACCTTCAATTTGGTACATGTTTAAAAACATTTCCAAACGGTTCCCAGCACAGGAGAGGCCAGATTGTTTAAGAATCCAGCACTGAAGACTCAACATCAATGAACATGGCATCCGCAGGAGGCAGTCCCCCCAGTACTTCCAGTATGAAATCAAGTGAGCAGAGGTGGTCATGTCTGGTTCCCACGGCAGCCGTCGGGGAAGAATTAGATGCCTGTGTGCCTGATACTGATGCCTGCACATCCGTGGTGGAGCCGATCTCCATTGCAACAGGAGCTGAAGCGTCCTGTGGAGGCTCCAGGAACGCCATCATCAACATAGGAATACGCTGTGGACAACTGTGCACATGGGCCCGCAAAGGCACCAGGAGCATGTCTATGTCCAGCGGCGCGACAGATGGTAGTGTCAGACAGAGGTCCAACACATGTCTGAATCCGCAAAAGAGGCAGCGGAATATTGGCAGAAAGCAGGCAAGCCAGGCCGGTCTGAAAGACAGGAACCAATGCTCACTCAGCTCTCGAAGCTGAGGTATACCCACGAAGAACACCAATCGCTCACGACAATGTCGCTCCAGCAATGTTCTCTCCATGTCTCGAGTGATGTTGACATCCATTGCGAAGCAATAGAATTAAAATCAGGATGCCCGCCACTGAAAGCAGGACCAAAGGAAGTCCTCCAAAAACGCTTCCAAGTACGGAGTGTATAAATGATGGAATCACTCCAAAAATGGTTTGGAACATGGTTAACAGCCCTTATCCAATGCTCTTAGATAAGTGTACTATCCCCCGCGTATCAGACATGTTAAAGATACAATTGACCATTTCTCCGAAATGGAGCGGAAAGTTCGTACAGACCAAAGCCTTTATCTCTGCCGAGGACTTTGCAACCTGGAGATCAAAGATCTCTCGGACTGAAGTTAAGGCCACATTTTGCTGAAACAGCATAGCTTTCAGTCTGCCCCGAGAATCAAACCCTATGTTGGAGATATTCAGTGAAGGCCACAGTGGTGCCTCCATAACTGTGCGAGCTGGGGGAAACAATACATGCTTACAACAAATAACCCTGGAGTTTACATCCACTAGATAAGCGATGCCTGGATTCAAGATAGCCTGGCTGATGAGGGTTTTGAACCCGAAACCGGACCCAGGATGCTCGTTTCCGGTCCAGGGAAGACATGGCTTGGCAGTTCGGGCTGGACTGTTCCCATGAGGCACAGGGTCAGACTGATTTGCATACGGCCATGTCTGAACTGGGGTGGTGGAGTGAGCTAAAGAATGATGATGGATTAAACCCAGATCAGTTGACTGGGGGTGAGTGTTTGATTTGCTCTAGCGCTCCGTCCATCATCCCCTTTGGTATGGCGTCATTCAGCATCAAGTAACTCCCATTGGAAAGTAACTCAAAAACTGGATGAATTACAGCAGCTGGGGAACTTTTCAGGTAGCAGGACAAGTTCGCTATTGACGCATTACATGCTCCATGAAGCGACACTTCTTTTCACACTGAAGACCCACTCAAGGCCTTTTCGCAGTTTGAACCACTCAAGAAAACCTCCTTGTCCTTGTTCCTGCACCTATATGTGTATGGCAACTTCCAGGTTT
This sequence comes from Calotriton arnoldi, assembly GCA_963921515.1. Taxonomy (NCBI): domain Eukaryota; kingdom Metazoa; phylum Chordata; class Amphibia; order Caudata; family Salamandridae; genus Calotriton; species Calotriton arnoldi. The sequence continues at coordinate 30,943 of CAWUFW010024107.1, forward strand.
CTCGTATGTACCCTTCGCCCAACGCTTCATACCTGCCTACTGGGTAATATTTCAGGCAGTATTAGAATTGGAATGTTGTGATTGGCAGTGTTGTATAGCCATGGATTAACCATTCCCTAGATGGTGACTCTGCTACAGTAAAAGGTAACTTCTCTAGTTTTTCAATGAGCAGCATGGTGTACTTCGCATCTCTGCATGCCATGGTCATTTGTCTGTCAGTCAGATTGTAAGCCGAAAACAGATTTGTGTCTTTAATGTATGGCCATGGAACGTGGCCAGAACGCAATAATTGAAGCGTTCAGCTTAAAAGCATAATAGCACGAAGCTGAGATTGCCCATGTTGTAGAATAGACAAATCTTGTTCCATTATGTCGATAGCTAAGGACACAATATTGCCCAGTGAATAAATACGAGACAGGAGTGTGGTCATGCCGTTGTCTACCACAGCTAAGGCCTTTTCTAGGTTAATTCTATTGATTTCACGAAGTTTCTCAGCAGCTTCCTGTTGGGAGACTTTCCAGACTTCATTGTAGATGGTATATAAGAAGCGTTTCCTACATGGTTTCTTGGGACCTAACAAGAAATCCCTAAGATCCATGTTGTCTGGCAAAAGGGACAAGTGTTGTTTCACCTGTGATAGTGTTGAGGTCTTTAGCCAATCTAGGCACAACTTTCCGACACCATAGGAAGTCACTACCCCTGGGTCGTCTGTGTGTACATAGCGTGGGTCGGGCCTATGGATACTAAACCCTTTGGTGGTACCCTTGTATCTTGAGTTACACATATTCTTGTCTACAGGCCAAACCAACCAACCGTTCCAATCGGGAGATGATGAGTTGCATGTACTTATACCATGTGTCCACTCACTTGTTAGTGTGTTATTCGAGATACCCTTAATAGGTGTGGGTGAGGGGATGCTCGGTGTTCTCAGGTCTTTGATTTTAGCAAACCCATAACAGGTAGTCTGTTGCACTGTTCTGTTCAGGAAAATCATCTGTAATGATATAAGGCAAGCTCTGAATAAAGCCTCAGTTCCCTGAACCTGCCACTCTCTTGTCCCCCATATAGATTTTGTGTCTATGGTGTCTCTCCAGTAGTTGAAACCCTGTTTAGACAGTTGGGAGTTAAAAGGTGCTGAATATATCAGCTTAGTATTAGTCAGCATAATTTTCTTTGTTGTTGCATTAGTCTGTGCAAGTTTGTAGTAAAACGATTCTGGGTCGGATGTATTGAACCCTGAAAAGTATGCGAATTTCTGTATGAATGTGGCAGAACTACCCTTTGGTGGTGTTGGGCAATGTTCCCATTGATGGTAACTGTTAGCAGTGCGTGGTACACTTGCTCTATGCAAAAAATGATGACCATAATGCTGGTAACAAAACATGGTTTCGTAATCAGTTGCATCTTCATACAATTCCCTGTAAGAAAATGCAGCAGACTGTTCCAAATCTGAAAGCATAGTATTTACAGTTTCAATGTCCCAATCATCAGAGAGTGTACTGGGGTAATGAAATCATTTAAAGAAATTTTAAAAACTTGTGGAATTCATAAATGTTCAGTGGGACCAAATACATCATATGAAACTTCATCCCAAACTATACCATCAGGTACTGGAATTGCTGTAATGTTCACCAGGGACAAGTCTCTTTGTTCACGATGTTATGACGTATGTGGTTTCAGGACCAAGTTCACAGATTGTACTGCAGAGCGTTCTGGGAGATAATGTCTGTTCAGAAGCAGAAAAAAGACAGTCACTGTGCCAATCCAAATTAACAGGTATACTACCCCTATTGCAAACTAAATATGCAACCAAGGTGACATTAAGTAAGTCTTTTGAGCAAAAGATAGAATTGTAGAAGTTTCTCTTTCTTTGAAATGGGTGGCGTTTGATCAGGTTCACTTGGATCTGAGGAGAAATCAATGAAGTTGATGAAGTAGCCAGACGCAGTTCGATCTATCTTTTGTAGCTCTGTAGGTTTTGTAGAACTGGCAGATGTGTCGTTTGAAGGCACATTAATGTAGACATCATTGTTGGGCCGAATTGCAACTTGCATTGTTGTTTCTTCTTGATGTTTTTCTATTTCAACTGGAATGATTTGTGCTCCATTATTTGGTACTCCTTCACTTTGTGTAGTGGAGTCTTGAAAGGTTATTAGTCTTTCCATCTGCACTTCCTGTATAGTAGCAAGAGGAGATCTGTGGCTACTCAGGACTCCATGCGGCCTACTGTTGAGAATCCGCCACATGATGCGGTTTGATCAAATCAATGGAGACTAATCTTTCCTGATCAGATAAATGGAGACAAATCTTTTCTCTTTTTTGCCGGCAAGAGGTGGAAGAAGTACTGTTCTTGTTCCCACAACCGCCAGGACAGGTACAGGTGATCTGTATGATGGCCCAAACTCTTCTGTCCACTATATTTTCCCTGACCAGGTCCCCAATCTGCAGGACCCAGGCAGGTCTTGCCAGAACTGGTTTCACTTCCCCAGTGGCGGTGCGTTTGACTTGCACGTTGCTTTGTAATGCCCGGAATTCATTGAGTTCCTGTAAAACAGCCAAACGGTCATTCAGTTCAAATGGTTTTGCATCCGCCACTGGCTGGCACAATTGAGATCAGGTACCCACATTCTTGTCCCAAACAGGATTTCATAAGGGGTACGGCCTCCCAAGGATTTTCTTGGCATATTATTGAGTGCCCTCTGGACCCCGTATAGGTGATTGACCCAACTACCACCCGCACCTAATACCCTAGCTGTTAAGGATTGCTTTAGGTCCCGGTTTTTCCTCTTCACCACCAAATTTCCCTTGGGATGGTAGGGGGAGGAGTACCCGAAGGCCATGCCCATACTTTCCATGGTTTCCTTGTAAGCCCGAGAGCTAAACGCAGGGCCACGGTTGGAATGTAACGTGCCAATTGCGTATGTCCAGATGAAGACTCGCAAATCCTTTATAACAGTTCGAGCATCAGCCGAGCACTGGGGCCAAACCCATAGGAATCTAGAGCATGAATCCACTGCCACCAAGTTGTACTTGTAAGCCCCGTCTGAATTTAAGGGGCCACAGTGGTCCAAATAGACACATGCAAGAGGTCTGTCTGAAATCAGTAATGGTGTTTGTGGTGGTCTGTGAAAGGTGGAACCCTTCATCTGCTGGCAAATATCGCACTGCAGGACATAGTCCTTTGTTTTTTTTGTCAGCCCCGACCACCAGTAACGCTACTTCAATAATGAAATTGTTGCAGTGACTCCTGCGTGTGCAGAGCCCAGATGCTCGTGTGCAGCTAGAATTAAACCTAACCTGCGATCTTTGTTAGGTAGTACTCTATCCCCCACTCCTGGAATTTGACCATACGGTGTGTTTTGCGCATCTAACTTGTAGGAGTACTTCAGTGGAAAGCCTTTTGGCAGTACAGCAGAGCCGTTCTTTGTGGCATTGATAGCTACTAGTATATCTCCGTCTATTCTCGTGTGTGAACGAGTGATTGCATCAACGGCAGCAGTTTGCACTGTCGCCTTGGCGGCTTCATCAGCCAGTGAATTCCCTTCAACGTGTATGCCAACACGCTGATGACTCAAGGTGTGAATAACTTGAGCGTGGCAGGCATGCTTTCAGCTTTGCCACTTGTTCCCATAACAATTTATGTTTTATCGTGCAACCCTTGGCGTCTTTAAACCCATTCTGGCCCCAGTAGTGAAGATATTCATTGTAAGATTGCACACAGTAAAGTGAATCACACACAATCAGTGTGGGGAATTCCCAATCCGTATACTGTAGTGCTAGTATCAAGGGCTTTCAGTTCTGCCAGCTGCGCTGTACAATCTCCCAGAGATTGCGTAGTCGTATTGCTGGGATAGAACTTACCATCCCGCATACGACCTTTCACTATAGCACACGCAGCACTATATTGCTGTTTACTTCCAATGGCAGGTTGAGCAGAACCGTCAGTGTCACTTATATATTCATACTGATCTAGAGGCAAGATTTCATTCGGGAGAGGGTATTCTTGTTCACACCACAGAAATGCTTGTGTTCTCAGTGTAGGATCGTGTCTATATTCTACATCTGTTGCAGTGAGAGAATAAGCCCATTGTATCCAACGTGAATGCAAAGCCTTTGCATTTGGAATGCTGGCTTTGGTTACCGCTTCTAAAGTCGGTATTGGGGTTACAACAATGATGCGTTTCCCCTGTGCTAGTGCTCTTTCTCTCCCTACAGCAGTCTGTACTGCCTCAGTATTTTTTCTGTAGCTGCAAATCGATTTTCAGTATTCGTGTACAAATGAGATTTGTATGCGATTGGAACTGTCTCACCTTCATTGAACGTCATGTAGGTATACCCTGATAACCCGGGGACAACCCGTATTACCAGGTTGCGGACGTTCACTCGTGTCTGCAAGTGTTTTGAAGCTATCATGTCAGCTTGAACTGAACGTAGAGTGTCTGTATGTTTTTGAGTCCACTTGTTTGCTGTGAAATCTGGTCTGATTAGTTCGTAGAAAGGTTTTACTCTTTCTGCATAGTCTTGAATGTATGTTCTGCTGAAATGTAGAAATCCTAAAGTGGATTGTAAACCCTTCAGAGTCTTTGAAAGTTGGATTTGCGCGCATTTTTCTAAAGAATTTGCGGCCAGGGTTTTCCCTTCACTTGACAGCTCATATCCCAAAAATAGGACGTGAGATGGGCAAATTTCGATTTTTGGAAGTTAAATTTGTCACCCAAATTGGCAAAACCAACAATTATGTTGTTCACCCTGCACAAGGGTTCAAGTAATTCATCGCCCGTCAGATAAATATCATCTACGTAGGACACTACCTGCTCATCGCAAGTTTGTAATAGCTCTGACACTCTTGCCGAGAACAGCCCGGGGCTGTTTATAGCCTTGGGGCAGACGACAAAATTGAAGCTGAGTGCCGAGGGCAGAAAATCCTGTCAAATATCTGCTTTCAGGAGCTATATTTTGGCAGAAGAATCCATTCGAGATTTCTAGTGTTGTTTTGTATTTCTTCCGCATAATGTTATTCATTAGTAACATTGAACTGCAAATGTTTTTGTGCATGTATTCAAATGTCTGTAATCTAAAACCAAACGATATGTGTTGTCAGGTTTCATTACGGGAAACAAAGGGTTGTTCATTGGCGAGGTGCAAGTTTCAATTACACCTTGGTATTCTAGTTGGTCTAGGATTTCTTTGACCTGTGTCTTCGCCTCATTTTTAATAGGGTACTGTCTCTGTGGAGTTGGTGTAGTTTTTAATGGGATTTCGTTGTGTTTGGACTCCACGTCCCACCCTACATGGTTGCGGTATAATGCCAGAGCTAGCGCTTGCGCCCACTCCTGCGTGTATGAGTGTTTTAAGGAAACAGGAACGAGGTCAGAAAAGGCAGGCAAAATGACTTTTTCACCTTTTGGGCAACCCATCACAAATTCAGGAGGCCAATCTTTTTCTGCTAACAGGACGTTGTATCCAAATATCAAATTTTCCCAAAAGAGACCTTTAATTTTTCTTGAGATGTCCCCCTCTATTTGGAGATTAATTTTGTGTAGACGGTGTGGGACACTCACTCTTGTATCAGGTGTTTCCACCGTCATGTATTCATTCAATACTGCTGTCACCAGAAATTCCTTCAGGTTCTGGCGAGCTATTGTTACTTCTGCCGCGCTGTCTAGCATCGTCAGAGCCCATTCCCCGTTCAGAAACTGCGTCCTCAGTAACCTGGGCATGTCTTATTTTTAAGCCGGCTACTTTCTTCTTTTTGAATTGAGTCTTTGCTTTAGGTTTCTCTTCCTGTTTGATAATGAAATGTGAATTGCGATGTGTTTCCCTTTTTCCCTTTGATCGATCTTCAGTCTTTTGTTCTGACCGCCCTTCTCTCTCCGAGTTTTTTGATGAACCCTGAAAGGAACGAAAGGAACGCGTATCAGTATCCTGATACCTGTCAGGTTTCCTAATGTTATCACGATTCCTAAGGTTATACCTCTTTTCAGAGGACTCCCGTTGGGGAGACCCACCCCTTGATCGTGAAGTGTTTCTTTTATTGTTATTTTTGGATTGATTTTGGTTGTTTTTCCATTTCTTTTTAGAAGAAATGGGTGCTTGCTTTGAGTTATCCTTGTCAGAATTACTCACCACTTGTGGTTTCCCTGGTTTGGCTCCCAAACTATCTCTACCTACTGAAGCATAGGATTCCTCGATCCTGATTTGTAGGAGCTGTTTCCCTTAAGCGTTGACGCATAGCCATCCCCATCAGTTTCATTCACAAGTCCAGGGCAGGTCCTGCCCCTTACTCATTTTGTATCTGTTTCAATACTTCAGGAATAACTGATATGGTCGGGGTACTGTGTATTCTAATGTAGACTGCAGCAAAGATTGTTCCCCATGTGGTACAATCCTCAAGTGAGGGAACCAATCCCATTGGCAAGCAAATTGTTAACATTCTGTGTTTTTCCTGCAGACCCGTATGGGGAAATACTGCTTCCAACTGTGCTATTTTTTGAGCGATCCAGAATGGTACTTGATCCCTCTTTGATGGGAGCGCACCCATGATTGCTTTAGTGTCTGTGGACTAATTGTTGGTGTGTGTTGGGTCTGGACTGTTCCAGGTGGAGCAGATCTCGCAGGTTGTAATGTGAGTGTTCACATGACGAACTGGACAATGTGTCTATATAGCCTGACTACTTCTTTGTAAAGTGCACGCACTTCCCCTACTTGGAGTGTGTCTATATCAGGATGTGGAGTGTAAGTCGCTAAGACCGGCCATGTTGCTCCTCCTATGCTAAGCGGACCGAGTCTTACGACCGAAGTTGTGTGATTTAGGGCGCCTTTAAACCAGTTTTTATGTTGCTGGTAAGTTAACGGGACTTCAATGTCCTCGTATGGGATGTATTCTTCCGGTGGATCCACTTCAATGTATTCGTAGAATAAATGTGTCTGTGGATCTGCAGGCGGGAATTTCACCCAGCAATAGAATACCTCTGATCCGAACACCTCGTGTGCCTCAATCACGAAAGTAACATGCCCACCTGTTACAGGTAGGCCATTTTCTAACAATCTCAGAGTTACTGCGTGTCTGCAGTTCTCTGTGATGTTTAGAGCGTTAATAAATGTGTCTCCTTCCGCACATCCACTGCTACTCGCAGATTCAGTCATTTTGAAAGTAGAAGAAAGTAAAGGTTTAAGAGGTATGTTTAGCACAATATGGGAACCTTTAATCCTTACACGCTTGTCTAAACCTTTAGCCAATACACAGGATGTACCTGCTCAGCTGAGGTGGATTCTCCTTCCCACTTCAGACGTCTCTGAAAAATGTGAGTAGGGCTGTCTGAGAAAGCACGACTGAACTACTCAGATTTTACTGTTAATAAAAGAACCAAACCAACGTTGGCGGCGCCATGTCGTGTAGTTCCTAGGACACCCCCAGGACCCGCGCATTTTGGATGAATAATTTTCTACTGAAGTGTTTCTATCATAGCAGATACGAGCAGGTTGGAAGAGAAATTTTCACCACCTTTGAAGATAACACTAAGGGCCTGATTTAGAGCTTCATGGTTTTATCTCTGTACGTCATGGCAGTGGATGACATCATCCACTATCCTGACAGACAAAGGAACGTCATATTTAGAGATCACCTTCAGCCCAGCTGTGATCTTTCTTTGTATCTTCAGATGAATTGCTGCCACTGTGGTTCCTCTGAACGTACTCAAAAACTTGGTGGACATCTACCTTTGGTTTTGAGGGCTGTCTACCAAACCTTTTGTTTTTAAATACACAAATATATATATATATATATATATACATGTATATATATATATATATATACACACACACACTTACACACACACACGCGCATTATATATATATATATATATATATTCATTGAAAAACAAAGGTTAAAGGGATGTTATTGTTACGTGAAATTTAAAGGGACAACAAAAATTTACCAGTTATAGTCAACTTGCGCCCCGCCATGCACAGTGTTGTTATGAATGATGTCAGTGATGTTGTCAAAGATGTCATAGAACATATCATGTGTGATGTAATATGTGAGATAATTAGCAATGGTTGTTGACGGCACAAGTTTATTTTTAGACTTTCTTTTTTGAACGTTTTGTGAAGATTTGTCAAATGATGCCAAAGTTATTAGCAAACCAAAAAATAGCTCTAAGGCAAAATTTATGGTTCAGGGGTGGGTAGTGGTACAGGGTGGTAAGGGTAATTTTAGGGTTTATGGGTGGGTAGTGGTAAAGGAATGTAAGGTTAATTTTAGTGTTTATGGTGGGTAGTGATAAAGGGTGGTGAGGGTAATTTTAAGGTTTACTAGTGGTTAGTAGTAAAGAGAGGTAAGGGTAAGCTTTGTGTTTAGGGGTGGTTAGTGGTAAGGGTTGTAAGGGTAATTTTAGGGCTATGGGGTGGGTAGTAATAAAGGGTGGTGAGTGACATTGTGGAGTTTAGGGGTGGGTAGTGGTTAAGGGTGGTAAGGGTAATTCTAGGGTTTTTGGAGTGGAGAGTGGTAAAGGGGGGTAAAGATCATTTTAGGGTTTAGGGGTGGGCAGTGGTAAAGGGTGGTAAGGGTAAATTTAGGATTTTGGGGTGGGCTGTGTTCAGATAGTGGTAAAGGGTGGTAAGTGTAATTTTAGGGTTTAGGGGTGGGTAGTGGTAAAGGGAGATTAGGAGTAAATTAACAAGCATTGGCATAGCCAAAAGGTCTCGCCTTTGGGACCTTGTAAATATTTAGCCATGCAGCATATTATCCTGGGTGCTACAACATCTACTGATACTTCACGTGCCACTGGTGAACGGGGGAGCCAGTGCCACCAATGAAGCCAGGAGTGGCTTGTATGGCCCACAAGAGAGTGAACAAGGTGCGAGGGTCAGGTACTGCACTATAGAACACACATACAAAATATGACAGCTTGGCAGCTATGCCTATGAAAAAGCCGTAAATATACGCTGGACTCACTCCCAAGGTATCTAGGGGACATTAACCTATAAAGAGTATATCAATTATACTTCCTACCAAGGCAAGGTTCACATAATATATAAGGGGTTGTAAACTCCCAAAAGTGGAAGCCCTAACACTGCCGGGGGAGAATGGGTCACCCAACATCCATAGTCCTGTGACACTAACTCCCAGTGCACAAAGCATATCAAGGAGTCCTGCAGCACTATGATCTCCTGGGCCACATTGTCGAAGAGCAGCTGCAACCCGGGAGCCATGTTCAGAGCAACAATGAGGTGTGGGGGAGAAGCAAAAATACACCAACCAGTTCTAAATGTGCTGCATTGCACAATTACACTGTCACTGCTTGGCTGTATCTGCGAACCCTGTCACGCTATGCCATGATATTAGAAAATGGACTAGGATTCCCATGCCTTTCCTTAAGTAACCGTACAATTCTAGTACTCTCCGCTGGTCACATTGAAAACGATGAAATAATTCACTTGGAGTATAATATTTTTAAATTAAAATTAATCAGATTATACAAATTCATTTTCTTAAAAAAGTAATGAATGGTACTTTAAGACACACAAAAATACTTTTTAAAATGATCATTTGTTGAGCACTAGAACTATTACTACAGAGTAATGAAAAACACAGCATAAAGCGCCCACTTTCTCTTCGCTAACTTTGCATCAAGAGATGGTACTCTGTACCAAGCTGGACGCTATGTTTAAACACAGTTCAATTTGACTTGACGTACCGTCCATTAATCTCATCCCGTACACCTATTTTTCCTCAAATACTAGTGTGGGCACATAATGTGTTTCGACCCGGCCTGAACACACCTATTGAAATGTGGATCTCGAACGATTTGCTGAATCTCAGAAATCGTGGCACGCACAAACCTTCCCCAGGTTTGTTGAATGTAGGCACAGGGTAAGACACACTAGGCCTGTTTGTTACTGTGCTCTGTGCTACATCAGCAGAGTCAGTTACAACCCCTAGAATTCGAAAGGGAAACTCTTTTTAGTAAGAGGCTTTTCTGAGTGGCTAACCTGCCTTTAAACCGCGTCAAGATTGCAGGATAGTTTACGCCACATAGCTGTTTTGATACAGGGGTCAACAGAATTGTGGGATACTAAAACAAAGCAATGAGTGCCAGAGTGGACATTTTTGTGGTTTCATTTCTGTTGTAGGCATTGGTGGAAACGCAAAACCCAGCAATTACAGTGAAAAAGAAATCCAGGGGAGGGGGGGCGGAGCTTGCCTGACTCGAAAATGGCCACAATGAAGTAGAGCTCCGGCAAGCCAACCGCCAAAGAAGCAGAATCCTGTCACCCACGGCGTCAAATCGCATGTCGTAAGCAAAGAATGGCCCCACAGACAACCCAGCATTAAGAAATTGAGCCTGAAATTTGGAACAAAGCCGCTAAAGGGAGTGAACTTGCCCTCGATATGGGGACCCGATCAAGGCCAACATGGCAGCTGGGAAAAAGACCCCGGAGCCATACACGCGTCGCTGCCCACCATAGATCGCAGCGAGTAGCAGTAGACGGAGAGGTGAGACCGGGGAAACCATCTCTAAGCTGCCATCTGCAGCAGGGACCCCTCCAACGAAGCCACAAGGAACTTGAAGGTATAGGGACCTGAATGCATGCCAGGGAGTTGCGGACACGCACGAGGCCCCAGGCAGGCGGCTGGAGCAGCAGAGCTGAGAGGTGCGGAGAGGCCATAGAGAGCGAGCTCCGGCCAGGCTCTTATTAAAAAACAACTGCTGCGAACCTCGAGCACGGCTGTTGGAAGCGGATACTAGGACACAAAACGAGCGGGTAAGCATGCCCCTGGAAGCATAAGAGAGAGCCTAAATAAGCAGACCGTGTGTGGGAAGCAGTGTTGAAGCGTCACGAGTGCTCTAGCGCATCAGTCAGACAGAACACAACCAAAGGCAGCTCGAAGTGTTGAGCACCACAGATTTGGCGCAGTCACTAACTACGAGGCACCTGCAAGTACAGCAATGAGGCACTAAGGAATTAACCAACGCTCATTAGTGGGTTTCGAAATGCGTGAGGCGACCCAGGACTTATGCAGGAGAAGCTAGTGTGGCGGAGTAGCAGGAAGAGGAGGCACTCCCTTACTCAAACTGCAGGCACTGCGGGAAGACACGCGCAAATGAGATAACTGACAACTCAGTCTGGGGTTCCACCGCGAGTCATGTGTGCCCACAGGACCCAGGTAGCGGTTGCACACAGAAAAAGCAAGGAGATCAGAATAGACCGAGGGTGGCACGTGGCGCTTCATGTAACAGCACCTGAGCGAATATTGACATAGCTAACAAGCCAACATTGAGCTGGAGGGAGAACAGGGAACACAACAGCCACATCACACTGGGTGCAAAGAACAGAATCGACCACGAGTAAGCAAACCGGGCTCACACGTTACAGAGTGTCCAGTGCACTGTATCCCCAGAGACGGTGGGTCTCCAATACTCTCCTGAAAACTAGAGCGCGTAACACAAGGACTCGCATGAAAGCGCTTCAGCTTAGACATAGTGCATAGTCAACAGATCAACAAGCCGCCATGGGAAAGACAGATAAAACGCAGCCTAAATTACAATTTGAAGCACAGAAGACCCCCAGGTCCAAAGAACCTGACCACAGTGGCATAGAACCGGAAGTGGACGCAACAGACCAAACAGTGGACGCCGATCTAAAACGAAGCCTCACGAAGATCGATGGCAAAATAGATGCATTGACTTTCCGAATGGATAGGATGACAGAGAGGCTTGACAAGCATACAGAGAGACTGGACACAGTGGAAAAACAGGTGTCTGACGCCGAAGATGTCATAGCGGTGGACTCTGCAGAACAAAAGCAGATGACAAAAGCTATACAACTTCTAAAAGCCAAAACCGAGGATTTAGAAGCATGCTCCATGAGGAGCAATCAATGCATATTAGGAGTTGCAGAGTCGACCTGCATAGACAATATGGAACTGATCGTAGAGACTCTCTTGACCACGATCCTGAGCAGAGACACGTTCACTGAACTTTTTATGGTGGAGCGAGCACATCGCTCATTGGCCTCCAGACCGGTCCCGGGAGCGCCTCCGCGCCCCATAGTAGCGAGGATTTTTAACTACAGAGACCGGGATGCAGCACTGCGCAAAGCACGGGAACTACGGACATTGAAGTATGAGGGGATGGAACTGCCTTTGTACCCTGACTTCACCCAGCAAGTGCAGGAGGTGAGAAGGTTGTTTGTCCCAGTCAAGAAGAAGCTCCGCAAGCTACAATTAGAATACAATATGATGTACCCAGCTAACCTGTGTGTCCAAGTGGAAGGAAAAGCACACTACTTTACAGACCCGAAGCAAGTATTCCACTTCCTCAAACAAAGGAGAGACTCTGGAAGTAAACGAAATTCACCATGCAGGCAAAGCAAAGAACCTGAAACAACACCAGAAGAGGAAGAACAATAGAAGTATAGCTAACTGCATAAACACTCAGATGTATCTATTGCAGGACAGAAAAACCGAAAGAGGAGCGACAGATATATCACCGAGATATGGTCTGTTTACAAAGAAACGAAGGTACAATACAGATAGAGACTACGAATAGCTAAAGCACTAGAAATGGGTGCAAAGACAAGGTCATTCACAACATGCCCTGTGGCTCCGTCCAGAGCTAAAATACATGAATTACACTGCAGACAGTTCTCCAGGGTGGGGAACTCATGTAAATAACCTCAATAAAGGGAGTAGGCGACAAGCAGGGTGCCTTTTGCCGGTCGGTTGGGTGCTGAGACACAGAGGCGGCCCCGGGTCGCCGTGGGGGCTGACTGATCCGAGGCCGGTGACTGAGCCCCGCGGCCCATGCGACCGGGGCGGACTAGACTGCTGCGACCCAGCTTGGGTTCCCCGCCGAGATAGGCCCGGAGGCCAGGGATAGCCCGCTCCCTGACAGAGAGGCTTTCAACTGGTGTCCGGTGGGCAGCATCGAGGGAGTCCCCTTGGGCATTCCTGGCGATTACCCCCGGAGGGGTGCGGCTGGAGGCCGCCGCCTCCTGGTGGGTGGGCCGGCCCATGGAGCACTTCGAGGGATGCCGGACAGGAGGACTGCGCCGGTGGCTGACCATGACCCGAGAGAGCGGTGAGTCGTGAGGCCTGGCGACAGGGGCTGCTCCAGCCGCGGTGGGGGAAGCAGCCTGCCCTAAATAATATTGCTGCATTGGGTGCGTGGCCATCGGGCCTAAGGACCCGCGGCGGTACAAAAGAGGGCAGCCTTCATGTAGAGTGCTAGCGGGGGCGGTGCTGCCGGACATTACTGTGCTTGCTGGGGCCCAGAGGAACGGGTGCCCCCGCAGACAATAGATACCCCGCAGGGGGGGGGGCCGCACGTGCCAAAGGCACGTACAGTCTGTGGCAGCCGCAGAGGGACGCGGCCTGGATCTATGTGGGCGGTCAGGCCTCCCTGGCCTGCTGGGAGTGGCTGTGGCTGAAGAGGAGGCCCAGTGATAATCACCTTTCATACCATCTGAAGCTGCACTGGTACACCCCTGGGGCACAGAGGAGTTACTGGGGTGCCTGCATCTGGCTGTGATGCGTGGGCTGTGATGCGTGGTGTGCCAGGGATGGCATGGACCCTTCAACAGTGGGTTGGCATCAGTTGAAGCCTATAGTGGTGGCCGAGATGACTGGGTGACAGGGCCTGTGGCGTGAGACGCTTGCGCCTTGGGAGTGGATCTAGTGGCTCCCCCATGCATTATTAGGACCTACGCTGGCAGACATAGACAGCTCAGAGTGAGATGTTCCCATAAGGACATATGGTGCAGGATGCTGCGGACACCTGGGAAGTGAGAGAAGTCCCCTGGCTTGCTGGGCAACCAAGTGCCCAGCCGACAGGTGCTGAGAGACCTGGGCTGGCCCTGTGGTCGACCTAGGGCGCCCTGTGCTTTCCCTTGGCATTGCAATAGTCTGAATACCTGCAGGGTGCGGGGAATTGCTGGGAGTTGGTGGTCCGGTGGGCGAGATCCTCTTAGAGGGTCCACCTGCGGCTGGTCCCTGGGTGGCGGAAGCGGCTGTGTTAGCCCCGGTGAGGCTTGCTGCCTGGGACAGGCTGAGGCCATGAGGGCCAACTCCTGGTCCCCCCTCTCCCACTCTGTCAAAACAGCTTTGTTGGGGTCCATTGCCCAGGTGGGTCGACTGCGGGGATTTACCGTCATAGCCACCATGGTAAAAGATAAGGTGCACGCGTCATCGACGAAGCAGAGCACTCTGGATCACTACACGACCGCCCCCGCCGGTGCCACAGGCGGATCAGATGGGGGAGACTCGATCCCAGATAATGCAGCCCTGCTGGCAGCGATTACGCAGTCCCTACGTCAGGACCTCCGCAAAGCAGTGGACCGGAATACGGAGGCGTAGGCCAGAGTGTCGGTTGTGGAGGACACAGTTGCAACCCTACAACACAAAAGTCAGCCGCCTAACCGTCATCTCTCAAGAACTGGCTACGAGAGTTGAGAATGCAGAGGGCTGTGCAAGACGCAATAACTTACACTTCGTGGGCTTCCCCGAGGATTGTGAAGGGATTTCCGTGACAAAATTCATAACACAATGGCCGCGGTCAGAGATGCGGAAGGGATCCCTCTCCCCATGTTTTGTTGTAGAACGAGCATGTTAGAAACGGGTAGCGTGGTGCAGAGCGGGCGGGCCAAACTCCGGAGGAAATGTGTAAAGCATCTGCGCAGCACACTCACAGGCGACACACCAGGCACGCTACAAAAGGAGACCACACCAGGTTAGGTGGAAAAAACAGCATATGTATTATGCAGAACATGTTAGGATATTATCACAGGTGCAGATAACTGTGCCAACCGGCACCGGGTAGCAGTTCACAGGGGGACTATTTACAAGGCAGGGCCAATCGGGCCGCTGCCAGAACCATCACCAGGACAAAGAAAGAATAAATGTAAAGTCCATCAGCATTAGGACACATTGGCATCAGACCTGAAAGGAAAACATGCTTGCAGGCCATGAGGCGTCACCTGAGGCATAAAGACGTCGTCCGGCATTGGGGAAAAAGCATTAACATTGAATGCAAAACCATCAGCAGTCAGCCTTAGGAGAAAAACATTATCAGTAACATAGAGCATTAGGCCGGAACAACCACAGTAGGCATAAACCTGTGAACATCACATTAAACATGCCCGTTAGCATTGGCATAATCATAAGCATAGATGCAACATTAGGCAGGACTCCAACGATATAAGCCTGCGGGAGAAAACATTATCATTAGCATTAGGTATAAAAGCACACTAGGCACATCCTGAGCCTGGGGCATAAAACATGTGAACATAGGGCATAGAAACACATTTAGCATGTGGCTCCTCCTCCGCAGGAACCCAATAGGCCTACCATCAGCACTGCAAACCTGAGGGAAAAGCTTTAAGTAGCATCCTAGGTACAAATGCATTATGCAACCATATTATGCCATAAATCATATGGGGCAATAGGCCTCGCCAGCATAACCGCAGTTTGCCCCAGTCGGGGGCACAACACTGAGACTGGCCCCAGGCCAACTGGCCTCTCTCGGGGGCTCAAATGCCCTCTGTCCCACACAGTCAGGGTTGGCTGCAAGGGCGGCGAAAACAAAGGTGCGCAAAGCGCTAGGGTAGGAGGGTCCCTCACTCCTCTCTCTTTCCCTTCTGGGTAATCCAATGCCCCCAATGCGTGGCAGCTGCCCCCTGTCCTGCGGGGTAGCTGGGTAAACCCAACAAGCACTGGCGCCAACAATGCAGCGATGGGAGCCCCACTCCGGGCTCTAATAGGAATCTGCCCACAAGAACACTGGCACGGTGGAGCCCCTCTTCTGGGACTCTAGAATTTCCCAAAATGCCTCAGTCGTGCAGCTGAGGGAGGAAACAAGTACTGGGCACTTTGGAGCCCCCCTCCTATGGGACTCTAAACACAACCAATGCCCTCCAAAGAATACTGGCACCGGGGGCGGGCACCGACAATGTGCCCCGACACACCCCCCAACCACAGGATGACTGAGCCCCACTCACCGGCAGTATGGGGCCCCTCTGGATGTCTCTGCAGTCTCCTGGCACCGGCAATGTGCCCCGACAGGTCCCGCTTCTGGGACCTCTCCTGGCTTCACCCTCAGCGGAGCCTTCTCCTCATCAGCAGTGCGGAGGGGCAGGTACCGACAATGTGCCTCGGGCCCCCTCCGCCGCAGGACACCTCCTTGGCAATTTACATATAGCGCTCACGAGGTGCTAGGCGGCAGGAAAGTTCTTGGGCTGAAATTAAGTTGTAGCACCCACAAAGCGCTAGGTCCCACACCATAAAGTGGTAGCGCTCCCCTTCACTGGCAATGAAATATAGCCCTCCCGAGGCGCTAGGGAGCAGGCAGGAAGGCACAGTCACTGGAAATATAGCGCTCTCGCAGCACAGCGCTGCAGATGTCAGCTCCTCACCTCCTGGGCAATAAGATAAAGCGCTCTTCTTCTCCAGGCGCTAGCCAGCAGGCAGGGATGGTCAGTCACTTCAGATGTAGCGCTCCTCTTCTGCTGGGCACAGTTATAGCGCTCTCGCAGCAAGCAGAGCACAGTCAATGCAAATATGGCACTCCGGCAGCCCAGCGCTGCAGGACCCACGCACCTTCTTCTCCTGGGCAGGGCTGGAGGCAGCGCTCTCCTGGTGCAGGAATAAGGTTGTAGCGCTAAGTCCCACAAAATAAAGTTGCGGTGCTCCTCTTCCCCTGTGGCACAGTTATAGTGCTTTAGCAGCACAGCGCTGCAGGCATCAGCTCCTCTCTTCTCCTGGGCAGACCACATGCTCTCAGGGTGCTAGGCAGAAGGCAGCTGGCAGTAAGATATAGTGCTCACCAGGTGCTGGGCTTAGGACGGCAGGAGAGAAGGCAGGCAATACTGGGCAAGATCAGCAGGCAGTGGGTACTCATCAGAACAGGACAGCAACTCCTAGAAGCAGTCATCTCCCATAAAGTGGCACTCCTCCTGACACAGCAGTCTTCACTCCAGTAAAGGGCTCTCACTGGCCCTGTGGACAGCGGAGGGGTGCAGTTGGGCACAGGGGCCAGCACACAGGCCCAATGTGGCAGTACCTCCTGGCAGAGTGTCCCCTCTCAATCTAGTCCACGCTCCATCTGAGCACATGGAGGCACAGCCCCCCTCACCCCACCTACCAGAAAAGGCTGGAAGCTTCTGGAAGGTTCCCTGGGAAACCGGTCCCAACTGGTTTAGGGAGAGGTGTAGAGCACCCTGGGTGCCAGGCTTCCCTCCAAAAGCTGGGGGTGCTGGGAAACAGACAACTAGACCGCCAACTCACCTCAGACAGGCGGCACATATGCAGACAGGAAGGGCGTCCATTTTAAAAGTAACATTTTACAAAGGTGCATTTCTACAATGGTGGAAATAAAGGTGCGTACACCATTGCACAGCATTTATTATTTTCAGTTCAGACACACCATGTCAGTAAAAAGGCTAGGGGAAAAGCGAAAAATTCAGGGAAAAAGGGCCAAGTCCAACACAACCCCTCCCAGCCAAAAGCCAGGGTAGACCACTCAATGCCTTGATGGGCTTCCCTGCTTGGGGCGAGAAAACGTGGATGCAGGCCCGCAACTGCAGGGGCACCCGCAGGTTCTCTGCCACTCTGGAACCCGATGGTTCCCTCTCTCAAACCTCCCTGGACCAACTAAGCCACCCCACTGGTGCTCCCTAGTCGGTTGCGGCCAGGACCGACCCCTAGGCCATCCAGATGTCTCTGGCCCTTGCTGTCTCACAGAGTGGGGGGCAGTAGCCCCAGGCCCGTAGTACCCGTTGGCCACTCTCCTTCTCCTCCGTGCAGTGCCAAACTGCCACTGGTCCTCCCACCTAGGGTCCGCACCCTCAGGCTGACCAGCAGTCCGGGGCGAGGCTCTCCTCCCCCTACCTCTCCTTCTGGGGTTCTGCCCTCTCCTCCTATGCGGGGCACCCTCAGAACACCACTCTCTCACTCGTCCAGAGCCGCGACCCTGCATCCGATCCACCAACCCAGGGTCTAAACCCTTAGGTTGCCCCGGTGCCAGAGGCGAGTCCTCCCTCCCTCTGCACCCCCTCCCAGAGTTCCGCACCCTCCCAACTGGAGTAGTACCCCTGGAAGACAACTCCGGGGGGACACTGCTTACAGGCATCCCTCACGCCAGGTCAGGCAATACCTGAACCGGGCCTCCCAACCCAGGATCGAAGCCCTGTGGTTGAGCCGGTGCCAGAGGCGAGTCCTTCCTCCCTCTGCACCCCCTTCCAGAGTTCCGCACCCTCCCACCTGGAGAAGTACCCCTGGAAGACAAACTGGTAGGGACACTGCTTACAGACATCCCTCCCGCCAGGTCAGGCAGTACCTGTCCCTGGCATCCCAGCCCAGGATCTAAACCCTGCGACTGAGCAGACCCCAGAACCCCTGGAGCTCTGATTGCAGACGCCCCTGGTTCTCCTGACCCTAGGGGCTCCCCTTCCATGGATGGCCCATCAGGACAGCCTAGGCTCCCAACCTGGGGTTCCCTTATGGAACTCTCCAGGCCCTGAGACTGTGGTTGGGGCACCTCGGGACACCTCCCCGTCTCACTCCTTCCTGTAGATAGGACGTGAGGCCCTACAACCCTCTCACTACCCTGGGACCTAGCTGGGCTACTCTGCACTCCTCCCCCCTCCCGGGGTGGGAAGATCCCTGAGCCGCTCCCTTCTGGATCACTCCCCAGTGTCTCCTCAGACACTCTGGTGCTCACCCAGAGGTCTGCCTCCCGTGCAAGCTCCCTGGGGTCAGAGAGCCCACACTGCAACAGGTGTTGGCGCAACCTGGGAAAACAACTGAGCACGTGCTCCCTGATAATCAGATGGAACAGCCCTTCCCAATCGATCACCGCGCCACACACCATCCACTCCTCCAGTGCGGTCCAACACACGTCCACATACTCCCCCAAGACTGATGGGACAGTTTCTTGCCGCCCCTAAATTCCAACCTGCCCCCTCCTCCTGGGGATCAGGCACCATCTTCCGGGCTCTGGGAGTGGGACTTCCCACACTGGAATCACTCCGCTGCCACCACTGGATCCCACCCTCACTGGTGAATCCAGACTCCTGAAACCACTCTCAGGGGACAACCTACCCTCCTGAGCTAGTCTCTCCCTGGCGAAGGCCCTCTCCGCCATCCTCTCCTGCGCTAGGACCCTCTCGGTCTCTAGCCTTTTTTCTTCAACCCTCAGCTGCGCTATCTCCTTGGCGTGCCCTAACCTGAGCCTCTCCAAAGCCAGCTGGTGCTCCCTTTCTTCCCTCCTATCTACCCACTCTTCTGGGGACAGGGAAAGGGATGGGGCATTACCCCTGGGACTGGACCCAGCACGGTACTCCCTGTCTATGGTGTCCTCATTAGCTACTGGCGTCTCTGCCCTATCATTTTGTACCTCCTGTTCGGGATCCTTAGGGCCACCCTCCTGGCATACGGCCAGGGCCCTCTCTGCTCATAGTGCTCCCGGTCCCACTCATCCTCTTGCCATTGGATCAGGAATCCCTGGAGGACTGGCTTGGTGTCTGACCCACTTACTATTATGTCTCTCTCCTCACAGAACCCCCTCAACTCCAACACACTGTACTTAGACAGATTGTCCAAATCAAAGGCAGATTCCATTTTGGCAAGACACCTCAACACAGTGCAAGACAAGGGACCTAGGTGCAAGAGCTGCCTACAGGAGTGCACAATTCAAAACGACACTTTCAGGGCGCAACACAATCAGGAAAAATAATCCCCAAAACCTGCGATTATTTTAAATGCTCAGTTTGCAGTGCAACGCGTTGTCGCTGTGGTACTGCGCAAACACAAGTCCTATCCCACCGCTGCCACCAATGTTAGAAACGGGTAGCGTGGTGCAGAGCGGGCGGGCCAAACTCCGGAGGAAATGTGTAAAGCATCTGCGCAGCACACTCACAGGCGACACACCAGGCACACTACAAAAGGAGACCACACCAGGTTAGGTGGAAAAAAACAGCATATGTATTATGCAGAACATGTTAGGATATTATCACAGGTGCAGATAACTGTGCCAACTGGCACCGGGTAGCAGTTCACAGGGGGGACTATTTACAAGGCAGGACCAATCGGGCCGCTGCCAGAACCATCACCAGGACAAAGAAAGAATAAATGTAAAGTCCATCAGCATTAGGACACATTGGCATCAGACCTGAAAGGAAAACATGCTTGCAGGCCATGAGGCGTCACCTGAGGCATAAAGACGTCATCCGGCATTGGGGAAAAAGCATTAACATTGATTGCAAAACCATCAGCAGTCAGCCTTAGGAGAAAAACATTATCAGTAACATAGAGCATTAGGCCGGAACAACCACAGTAGGCATAGACCTGTGAACATCACATTAAACATGCCCATTAGCATTGGCATAATCATAAGCATAGATGCAACATTAGGCAGGACTCCAACGATATAAGCCTGCGGGGAAAACATTATCATTAGCATTAGGTATAAAAGCACACTAGGCACATCCTGAGCCTGGGGCATAAAACATGTGAACATAGGGCATAGAAACACATTTAGCATGTGGCTCCTCCTCCGCAGGAACCCAATAGGCCTACCATCAGCACTGCAAACCTGAGGGAAAAGCTTTAAGTAGCATCCTAGGTACAAATGCATTATGCAACCATATTATGCCATAAATCATATGGGGCAATAGGCCTCGCCAGCATAACCGCAGTTCGCCCCAGTCGGGGCACAACATTGAGACTGGCCCCAGGCCAACTGGCCTCTCTCGGGGCTCAAATGCCCTCTGTCCCACACAGTCAGGGTTGGCTGCAAGGGCGGCGAAAACAAAGGTGCGCAAAGCGCTATGGTAGGAGGGTCCCTCACTCCTCTCTCCTTCCCTTCTGGGTAATCCAATGCCCCCAATGCGTGGCAGCTGCCCCCTGTCCTGCGGGGTAGCTGGGTAAACCCAACAAGCACTGGCGCCAACAATGCAGCGATGGGAGCCCCACTCCGGGCTCTAACAGGAATCTGCCCACAAGAACACTGGCACGGTGGAGCCCCTCTTCTGGGACTCTAAAATTTCCCAAAATGCCTCAGTCGTGCAGCTGAGGGAGGAAACAAGTACTGGGCACGTTGGAGCCCCCCTCCTATGGGACTCTAAACACAACCAATGCCCTCCAAAGAATACTGGCACCGGGGCGGGCACCGACAATGTGCCCCGACACACCCCCCAACCACAGGATGACTGAGCCCCACTCACCGGCAGTCTGGGGCCCCTCTGGATGTCTCTGTAGTCTCCTGGCACCGGCAATGTGCCCCGACAGGTCCCGCTTCTGGGACCTCTCCTGGCTTCACCCTCAGCGGAGCCTTCTCCTCGTCAGCAGCGCGGAGGGGCAGGTACCGACAATGTGCCTCGGGCCCCCTCCGCCACAGGGCTCCTCCTTGGCAATTTACATATAGCGCTCACGAGGCGCTAGGCGGCAGGAAAGTTCTTGGGCTGAAATTAAGTTGTAGCGCCCACAAAGCGCTGGGTCCCACACCATAAAGTGGTAGCGCTCCCCTTCACTGGCAATGAAATATAGCCCTCCCGAGGCGCTAGGGAGCAGGCAGGAAGGAACAGTCACTGGAAATATAGCGCTCTCGCAGCACAGCGCTGCAGATGTCAGCTCCTCACCTCCTGGGCAATAAGATAAAGCGCTCTTCTTCTCCAGGCGCTAGCCAGCAGGCAGAGATGGTCAGTCACTTCAAATGTAGCGCTCCTCTTCTGCTGGGCACAGTTATAGCGCTCTCGCAGCAAGCAGAGCACAGTCAATGCAAATATGGCACTCCGGCAGCCCAGCGCTGCAGGACCCACGCACCTTCTTCTCCTGGGCAGGGCTGGAGGCAGCGCTCTCCTGGTGCAGGAATAAGGTTGTAGCGCTAAGTCCCACAAAATAAAGTTGCGGCGCTCCTCTTCCCCTGTGGCACAGTTATAGCGCTTTAGCAGCACAGCGCTGCAGGCATCAGCTCCTCTCTTCTCCTGGGCAGACCACGTGCTCACAGGGTGCTAGGCAGCAGGCAGCTGGCAGTAAGATTTAGTGCTCACTAGGTGCTGGGCTTAGGACGGCAGGAGAGCAGGCAGGCAATACTGGGCAAGATCAGCAGGCAGTGGGTACTCATCAGAACAGGACAGCAGCTCCTAGAAGCAGTCATCTCCCATAAAGTGGCACTCCTCCTGACACAGCAGTCTTCACTCCAGTAAAGGGCTCTCACTGGCCCTGTGGACAGCGGAGGGGTGCAGATGGGCACAGGGGCCAGCACACAGGCCCAATATGGCGGTACCTCCTGGCAGAGTGTCCCCTCTCAATCTAGTCCACGCTCCGTCTGAGCACATGGAGGCACAGCCCCCCTCACCCCACCTACCAGAAAAGGCTGGAAGCTTCTGGAAGGTTCCCTGGGAAACCGGTCCCAACTGGTTTAGGGGAGGTGTAGAGCACCCTGGGTGCCAGGCTTCCCTCCAAAAGCTGGGGGTGCTGGGAAACAGACAACTAGACCACCAACTCACCTCAGACAGGCGGCACATGTGCAGACAGGAAGGGCGTCCATTTTAAAAGTAACATTTTACAAAGGTGCATTTCTACAATGGTGGAAATAAAGGTGCGTACACCATTGCACAGCATTTATTATTTTCAGTTCAGACACACCATGTCAGTAAAAAGGCTAGGGGGAAAAGCGAAAAATTCAGGGAAAAAGGGCCAAGTCCAACAGAGCACATAGAGCCCTGGTTAATAGCCTCCCCTTGGAGTGCAGCCCTGCCCGATCATCGCCAAGTTTCTGAATTGTGCGGACAGAGATGCGGTCTTACAGTCAGTTTGCCCGGGTCCACAAAGATAAACTGATTCAAGACTCGCATTGTAGTAATTCTTAAACCGGGGCGCACCCCAGATGATCCATCTCATACAAACTTCGAGGCAAAACTCTTGGGTAAGATCCTTGCCAATCGCCTCCTACCGCATATTGCGGAACTGGTCCACCCACACCAATCCATCTTCTTGCCACAACGGTCTACACGCCACAACATCAGGCGAGTACACAATGCCCTGGCTATGGTACCAAGGCTCGCAGACATTGATAAGGCCTTTGACTCGCTGGACTGGGAGTATCTATTCCATCTCTTACAGACCCTAAACCTCGGCCTGCGATTCATATTCTACATCCGCCTCTTATATACGGATCTCTCTGCTTCTGTGTGAGTTGCCGGGGCCGTGTCTGCCCCCTTTACCATTAACAGGGGCCCGCGACAGGGGTGCCCCCTGACCCTACTCCTTTTTTCGCTTTCTATAGAACCATTAGCAAACTGGGTGCAACAAGATCCCCTAGTCTGAGGCTTTCAATGGTCCAGGGAGGTGTCGGACAATATCTCATTATATGCTAACGACGTCTTGTTCTTCCTTACAGACCTGGGGTTCACGGGCTCTCGGATTCTGCAAATCCTAAGAGTGTTTGGGGAAACATCGGGTCTATATACAAATCCGTCTAAGTTCATACTTTTCCCGGTCTGTGGTGATCAGGGGCGGGGCACCTGGGCGACACAGCTGACGCATGCATCTGATGGCTTCACATACTTGGGTGCTTTTGTGTCCACTGATCAGGCGGTGTCCTGGACACGCAACATAACCCCTCTCATACCCAAAATCAAGGACGAGGTACGGGCCTGGTCCCCTCTTCCCTTGTCCCTGTACGGCATGTCTGCCATCTTTAAGATGGTCTCACTACCGCTGATCTTATATAGGCTTCAGAGTTACCCATATGACGTCCCTCAATTGAGGTTTACGCAAATCAACTCACTCCTTAATACCTTCTTGTGGGGTGGCGGGTCTACGCATGTCTCACTGCGAACATGTACTCAATCCACCTACTGTGGCGGGCTAGCGGCAGCCGACATTTTTGCGTACTATGCAGCTTCCCATCTTCTCAACATTAATGAATGGTGGTATAATCCCCAGACAGATCCTGCATTCGCAGTGGAGAGAATTGTGATGGAGGACCAATCGCTGCTTGACTTGCTGTATAGCCATGGTCGCTTAGGACGTCTACCACCTGCCAACAGAGTGGTGATATCGCTGTGGCAACGCGTGGTCCAGCAGATGGGATGGGGGCGAATAACGCAGACGACTCCACTGTGGCGGGGATCTCGTCTTCGACAAGTGGGGACACTCTCTGGGTTCCGCGCATGGGATCTCATTGGCATATCTACACTAGGAGGCATAATGAAGGGAACTGTTCTCAAATCCTTCCAACAACTGCAGGAGGAGTACCACCTCCACCGTAATCAATTCTATAAATATTTACAATTGCTACAAGCCCTATCCACACACATAACAACACTGATGGAACTTCCAGAATTCCATCGGCTGGAAAGGCGACTGTTAATAATAGATATTGGAGCACACAAGATTAGACAAACATATCAAACCATTGTCACACAGAACAATACAACACTAGATGCGCTCTGGCGGAGTTGGGAAGGGGACATACCAGACCTATCAGATGATGATTGGACAGAGGTGCTGGCGAGTCCTAGCGGCACCGCTATAGCGTCCCGCCACCGTCTAATTCAGTTTAAATTTCTGCACCGAGCCTACTACACTAGACATTGCCTATGGTGTATGGCCGTTATATCTTCACCGATGTGCCTGAGGTGCAATCGAGAAGCTGGCACCTTCCTCCACACGGTATGGAGCTGCAGCGCTCTCCAACCATACTGGTATAAAATACTGACCTGCCTTGGCAAGATACTCTCATGGAATATCCCGCCCGATACCAAAATAATTTTGTTACATAGCACAGATGGAATAGGTGGTAATAGGTATAAACAAAACTTATTTTTCCTGGGGCTCACGCTTGCCAAGCGGGATATCGTCCAACATTGAAAGAGTTCCACTTCGCCACCTCTAGGGAAGTGGAAAAAAGCCTTAGACTGGTGCATGGGAATGGAATTGGCTGTATTCCAAGCACGGGGTTGCCCACAGAAGCACCGACGGATATGGCAACGGTGGGCGGACTATAGAGGCATTGACCTGCCCACAGTAGAATGCCCGGATTCCCTCATACAGCGGGAAAGCAAAAGAATTGTATAGTCTCCATATATTAGGCATAATTATCTGAAAGACTTGATTTATTGATGGTTGAAGGATGTGGGGGGGGAGCCGATGCCCAGCCTAGCCAAAGTTAATTGTTTATCTTCTCTTTCTATTATTTTCTCTCTTATTTCCATTGGTACAAGACGACATGTACATTGACAATTACTGATGTGTTGGCCCCCGGCCACTGCTGTACCGTTATAAGACCAAATAAAATTTGTTTTAAAAAAAAGACATAAAGTAGATATAGCCACACTGCAGGAAATGCATTTAACACCTAATGCAACAATATTGACAAGAAAGCGGGTGCAGGGATTTTATCATGCAGCAGGCTTCACATCTTACAGCCGAGGGGTCCTTATATGGACAGATAGTAAAGCGGGAATACACTTAACAAATATACAGCTTGACAAGGAGGGAGGATTTTCATAGCTACATGCCGAAAAGAAGATCTCGAGGTGGAACTGGTAGGGCTATATGGGCCTAATAACGACGACCCGAACTTTTACTATAACCTCAGTAGTCGCTTGCTAAGTAGAGGCAGTCTGCCACAAGTTTGGGGGGGAGATTTCAATTGTATATTGGACCCAAGCTTAGAGCGGTCACAGGGCCCTCCCCGCCGCCAGTCAGCCACTGCCAAAGCACTGCAAGATTTTGCAAGTTGGCCAGGCCTAGTGGATATATGGTGCCACCAGAACCCGAACGAGGGGGGATACACACATTATTCATCAGTATACGATACGCATATGCGTATAGGTTATTGGCTCATATCAAAAAGCCTTATAACAAGAGTAGTAAAGTGTAAGCCACTCCCACACACCTACTCAGACCACTCCCCAGTGATCTTAGATTTTGCATTGAGACCGCGTCGAATGGCACCTTTTTCCAGGAGATTTCCCTTTTACTCTTTTCTAGACCCAATTTTCAAGGCAGAGATGGCACAGGCGATAGAAGAATACTTTAGTAAAAACATCAGCACAGTAGATAACTTCAGCACAGTGTGGGAAGAATTCAAGGTCTACATCAGTGGGATCACGATTACCAGGCATGCAGGGGTGCTGAAATCCATTCGGAATAGATTAACACTCTTAGAAAAAGACATAGCAAAGTTAGAAACACGGCATTAGAGAACAGGAAATGCGGGGATCTTAGGAGACATTAAGACCAAACTAGCTGACTATCAGGACACTGCTAATGACGAGATTAAACACATGGGGAGTATGGCACAGCGAGGACATATGGGGTAGGGGAATGCCCTCGCACTGCGTCAGCAGCACTCCTGCGACCAAATAGAGAATGCACAGCAATCGCAAGCATACTAGACGAAGAAGGCAATGGGCTCTCGGGCACGGAACAGATAGCAGACAGGTTTAAATGATATTATGCTCATTTATACAGCACGTGCATTACTTACGACGAGGCCACCACAGCGGATTGTTTAGAGCACATACAGATGCAATGGCTCACCACGGAACACAGGGAATACTTAATGCCCCAGTGAACCCCTTTGATATAAAAGCGGCATTGGAATGCAGGCAGGGAAAGCGCCAGGAATCGAAGGCTTAACAGTGGCCTTTTATAAAGAATTTCAAGATATTCTTATCCCACATTTAGTCACACTATACGAAGAAATAGCAGAGGCAGGAATTATGCCCCCATTGATGCGCAAAGCATTAATAGCCACAGTGCTGAAACCGGACAAAAACCCGGAGAGCTGCCTGTCATACCGACCATTGCCGCTACTGAACGTTGACACTAAAATATATGCAAAAGTCCTAGCTAACAGGCTGGCACCCCTACTACCAGGTGTTGTCAGCGCTGAACAAGCAGGATTTGTCCCGGGCCGAACATTAACGTATAATCTATGTGCACTATTTGGCACTATACAATATATTGATCCGGAGGTTTAGGGGGCAGAGGTATTTCTCGATGCCGAAAAGGCATGCAACTCGGTGGTGTGGGGCTTCCTAAAGGCCGTTTTGCGCAGAATCGGGGTAGGTGAAATATACCTCAAACTTATAGAGGCCTTGTATAACAAGCCGACTGCCAGGATAAGAGTCGGGAACATAATCACGGACCCTATAAAAATCACGAGAGTCACCAAGCAGGGATGTCCGCTTTCACCCTTGTAATACGTCATAGTAGCTGAACCTTTGGCCTGCGCACTAAGGGAATATCACGGCCATAGAGGTATACAGTTCTCTGGCTACAGGCTAATAATCTCAGCATATGCCGAAGATACACTGTTATACGTTCAAGACCAAGAAAGGAATCTCTCCCCAGTACTGAGAGAGGTAGTCTGCTTTGGGGGCCTCTCCAGACTTCAGATTAATTGGGATAAGTCCATTATCTTCTCACTCTCCCCCAGTACAGCACAGATGGCATCGGAATTCCCCCTTCACTGGTCAGAAGAACTGGTTAGATACCTCGGCATACAAATACACACAGACCCAGAGCAGGTACTCAGGGAAAATTACGGCAAAGCAATACAGAAATTAGAGGAGGATATCGAAAGATGGATCACACTACCTTTATCTATAATGGGACGGATAGCGATTATGAAGATGGTGGTACTCCCTAGATTTTTGTTTCTGTTCCAGAACATTCCAATAACACTGTCACAAACATTCTTCGACAAATTAAAGTCGTTACTGCTGCGATTGGTTTGGGCGGGTAAACAGCCCAGGGTACGGTGGCTGACACTGGTATTACCCTACGACATGGGAGGCCTTAACGACCCTGATCTGGAGTTATACTACAGAGCGGCACAAGGGGCTCCGGCGCTCTACTGGCTGGATGGCAAACAAACGCTACCGCATAAATATCTTGAAAAAGATGCAGCCACCCCGCACACGCTTCCCAGAACTCGACAACACACGCTTGGAAACAAATTCTAGAATATTATGCGGGCTCCCTACTGTATTCCCCGCATATGGAGGTAGAATGGTGCACTTGGTTGGGAATAAGTCAGGAGAGAGGGGTAGTGAAGGCATTACAAACACTGGGAATCACTAAAATGGGGGGACCTCTTTGAAAATGGAGTGGTAAAGGAATGGGAAGCCTTGCAAAAGGTTGCAGAGGCCAAAAAACCCATAACACAATTCCAATACTTTGGAGTGAGGCATGCTTTAAGGAGACTAGTAGGCGAAGACATGCAGGAACCACAGGATATTACTGCGCTAACAGCTCTAATACAGTCAGATTCCCCCGCTAGGCAAATAATGAAAATATACGCAGTGGTGCAGGAAGCGCGTAGACCAAAAATCACAAAAGTGCAATTAGAATGCAGAGAGATTTGGAGAGAGTGATAGATGATAAATGTTGGCAACACTGTTGCTGAATGACCCGTTCAGTATCACTAAATGGCATACACAGGCTTATCCATTTTAAGTACATAGATGGAACATACTACACCCCAGAGAGAACTTTTAGATATGGGCTTAGAGACACAAAGGAATGTGCACGATATCACGCACCAACTGCAGATTTTATACATATGGCATGGTACTGCCCGGAGATCGCCAGATTCTGGGGGAAAGTATTTAGTGAACTAAATTCCATTGTTGGTGCCACACTTGAGATTGACCCAATGCACTCACTGCTGGGGTATGACAAGATAGTCAACACTCGCATTAGAAAGCTAGTGGCGATGGGGCTGTTACTAGCCAAACGCCGTGCAGCAATAAGGTGGGCAAAAGGACCAGCTCCCACAATACAGGAATGGCAGTCAGACATGGTGTATTGTAACACACAATCAGACATATATAACGAATTATTACCCCGTGCTAGTCGTTCCCCTAAAAATTATTGGTCACCATTTCAGGCATACTTGGTGGGAAAGGAGACGGGAAAGCTGAGGGTGAGCAAAATAGCCACGCATCAGGAAAGTGAACTCTCTGAGGAGATAAAATAATAGGATAAAGTGGGCCAGAGGGTAGGAGCACAAAGAGGGGTATGTACAAGTACTTGCCTGTTAAGTAATTCAACAACCTAGTAGAAAATGGTTATATTTGATATGATGTATCATTGCGTGTGATGATGAGATAACTACTTAACCAGAGTCATGTTGTAACATGGTATATTATTTGCTCAATGTGTTTCGTAAAATAAAATAATAAAATTAGAAAAAAGAAATCCAGGGGAGGGAGCCGCCGCATCAGCCTTTGCCTAAAGCTGCTTCTTGGGATTCCGGCGCCAAACATAATGAGCAGTTGCGGAGAAAGACCGGGGTTCGGGGAGAAGCTGATGCAGCTGTTTTTTTAGCTGCCGACGTGACCCGTTGCCCGACCCTTCCCCATGCAGGACAGTATAATTTTATTTTTTAATTGTGCTTGAAGATACGGAGCAGAGCTCGCAACACGAGCAGGGAGCATGCGAAGGAATCTAACAAAAACAAGACTTACAGGCTTGTTTTTAATCCTGCTTTTTACAATGTGGTTTGAAATCGAAAGGCAGGGGGAGCAGCTGTGTGGCCAGAGAGCCCGACCAGAGAGCCATCCCATGCAGCCTCCAGAAGCAAAAGAAAACAAGCATTGGCATAGCCAATAGGTCTCGACCTTATAAGTATTTAATTATGCAGCACAATATCCTTGGTGCAACATCAACTGTTGCATGGCTAAACACTTATAATGTCCCAAAGGCGAGACCTATTGGCTATGCCAATGCTTGTTATAAACAACCTGTGTGGTGTCCATCTGTAGTGTTTTCACTGTATTACTGTATGTGTTCACAAATGCTTTACACACTGCCTCTGAGATAAGCCTGCCTGCTCGTGCCAAGCTACCAAGGGGGTGAGCAGGGGTTATTTAGGAGTGTAGCCCCCTTACCTGACTAGAAGCAAGGGTCCCTACTTGGTCAAAGGTACCTACCTCTGCCAACTAGAGACCCCCAGTTCTAACAAGCGAGAAATAAGGTATAGAGAAAAGAGCGAGTTAGAGAGAGATAAAGAGTCCAAGAGAAAGACATGCGAGGGTGGCTGGGAAGGGGTCACCTTGCAGAACAGTTCTGGACTTCTGAGGACGCTTATTTTGTGGCAATCTGAGTATATATGGGAGAGGGTGTGGGGAGTAGGTTTGTACTATCTTTGCAGGTGCAGGCTTTAGATATGCGAGCTGGGCTGGGGAGAGGTCACCTTGCAGTACAGCTCTAGACTGCTAAGGTTGCATTATAATGAACAATTGAGACACGACGATGCTGTTTTAAATTGTAATACACCCAAAAACACATCTTCTTAAAAAAAGATTTGCTAATTAACTGTGACCAACTCAAGGAGATTGTTTATTTTTTTAAACCAATTTAAACGCCACGGCTGTAGCAGCTTAAATGTGATTATAATGTAAAAATATATTTATGTATAGCAGTGTTTATGTGTGGAATCAGGGTGGGAATCCCAATTAAGCATAATCCGTATATGTGTAGTCTTGTTAACCCCAAGCAATTGAATTTTTGTAAAAATATGAATTAGTAATAAAGTGAGAGGTAAGGTATAGATAGAGAAAAACAGCGAGTTAGAGAGAGAAAAAGAGATGTGTGGTGGGCTGGGGAGGTCACTTTGTAGAAGAGTTCTGAGGATATATGGGAGAGGATGAGGGGAGGAAGCTTGTGGTACGGTAAGAACTTTGGAGGTTGAGGCCTGACACGTCTGCTGGGTGGGGAGAGGTGACCCTGGAGATGAGCTCTGGACTGCTAAGGACACTTACCTTGAGTACGTTTAAGAAGCTGTGGGGAGGATGAGGGGAGGAAGCTTGCGCTACGATAGGATCTTTGCAGTTCCAGGCTTGAGACTTGTTAGCTGGACTGGGGAGAAGTCACCGTGCAGTAGAGCTGTAGCCTGGTAAGGACGATTATTTTGTGGGCCTGTGATGATTTGTAGGAGAGGATGAGGGAATGAAGCTTGCGCTTGTTTAGAAACTTCTACAGGTCCGAACCTTAGATTCGTCCGCTGGGCTGGGGAAAGGTCATCTTGAAGTAGAGCTTTGGACTGGTAAGGACGCTTACCTTGTGGGCTTTTGACGATGTGTAAGTGGGACAGGATGAGGGGAGGGAGCTTGCGCTAGGGTAGTATGTTTGCAGGTGCAGGCCTCCGATATGCGAGCTGGGCTGGGGAGACGTCACCCTGCAGTAGAGCTCTGGACTGCTAAGGTCGAATTATAATGAAAAATTAAGATGCAACAAATGCTTTTTTAAATTGTAAACCAACCAAAAACACTTCGTCTTAGAAAACAGATTTTCTAATTACCTGTGGCCAAATGAATGACAATGTTTTTTTAAACCAATTTAAATGCCACGGCCGTAGCAGCATAAATTTATTTTAAAAATATCACTGCGACTGATTGTTGTTTTTTTAAGCAGTATTTACGGTGGCATCAGGCAGGGAATCCCAATAAAGCGTAATGGATATATGTGTTAATGTACAAATGTGTACTTTTTTTTTTAATGTTTTGTAGTTAAGAGACAAAAGGCAAGCTGAAAATAAAGCAGTGCTGCATGTTTTGAAGAATGAGATGGTGTATAGGGAAAGGTAGAGAAAGAGATGGAGGTAAGTGAGAGAGAGTGAAGAGAGAGAGAAATAAGGTATAAATAGAGAGAAAGAGCGAGAGAGAAAAAGATGTGAGCTGGGCTGGGGAGAGGTCACTTTGTAGAAGAGCTTTGGACTGCTAAGGACGCTTACGTTGTGGTGGTTTAAAGATATGTGCGAGAGGGTAAATAGACATAATATCGGAAAAAATATATAGAATGGACAGAATATCGAATTCAAAATATAGAATGGACATAATATCGAATGGACATAATATAGTGGTTAATAATATCGAAATAAAGGTAAGTAATATCGATTTTCAAAATATAGAAGTACATAATATAGGCATTAAAAAATATCGAATTTTTAATAATATCGAATTTTTGTAAGTGTTTAGTATGTTAGTATATGAGTTAAAATGTATATTATTTTTGTAATGTATGTTTAATATTTTTTAAAGTTACGAAATGTATGTAAAATTATTTTTGCGTAATTTAATTCTGTAGCGGGTTGTGGGTTTATAGGGGAATAGGGTGGGAAGTAATTTAATTATAGTAAATTAAATATTAATTTTTAGGAATTATTAATTATTTTTAATTTAATTTTGCGTTTTAGTTCTGTAGCGGGTTGTGGGTTTATAGGGGAATAGGGTGGGAAGTAATTTAATTGTAATTAAGAAAATATTTATTTTTATTTATTGGTATTGATAATTAATGTATTGTTAATTAATTATTAATTGGTAATTAATTTGTATTAATTGTTTTATTAACTGATTAATTGATAATTATGTTAATTGTATTAATTTATTATTCGGAGCGGGTTGTGGGTTTATAGGGGAATAGGGTGGGAAGTAATTTAATTGTAATTAAGAAAATATTTATTTTTATTTATTGGTATTGATAATTAATTTATTGTTAATTAATTATTAATTGTTAATTAATTTTTATTAATTGGTAATTTATTTTTATTAATTGATTAATTGATAATTATGTTAATTGTATTAATTTATTATTCGGAGCGGGATGTGGGTTTATAGGGGAATAGGGTGGGAAGTAATATAATTGTAATTAAGAAAATATTTATTTTTATTTATTGGTATTGATAATTAATTTATTGTTAATTAATTATTAATTGGTAATTAATTTGTATTAATTGGTAATTAATTTTTATTAATTGATTAATTGATAATTATGTTAATTGTATTAATTTATTATTCGGAGCGGGTTGTGGGTTTATAGGGGAATAGGGTGGGAAGTAATTTAATTGTAATTAAGTAATTATTGAAATTCTTTTTGTGTATTGATTAATTTATTGGTAATTAATTATTAATTGGTAATTTTGTTATTACTTATTACATTTTTGGTATTGAAAATTAATTGGTTGTTGATTAATTATTAATAAGTAATTAATTTTTAATAAATAATATTTATTGGTATTTATAATTAAGTAATTATTAAATATGTTGTAATTGGTAATTAATTTTAATTAATTTTTTATTGGTATTGATAATTAATTTATTTTTATTTAAATATTAAATCATTACTTTCCCTACTGTTGCACTCACTGGAGTGGGAATAGTAATTTTTACCCCTACGCTATCCAACGCTTTCCCTACTGTTGCAGTCACTGGAGTGGGAATAGTAATTTTTACCCCTACGCTATCCAACGCTTTCCTTACTGTTGCACTCTCTGGAGTGGGAATAGTAATTTTTACCCCTACGCTATCCAACGCTTTCCCTACTGTTGCACTCACTGGAGTCGGAATAGTAATTTTTACCCCTACGCTATACAACGCTTTCCCTACTGTTGCACTCTCTGGAGTGGGAATAGTGATTTTTACCCCTCCGCTATCCAATGCTTTCCCTACTGTTGCACTTACTGGAGTGGGAATAGTAATTTTTACCCTCCCGCTATCCAACGCTTTCCCTACTGTTGCACTCACTGGAGTGGGAATAGTAATTTTTACCCTCCCGCTATCCAACGCTTTCCCTACTGTTGCACTCACTGGAGTGGGAATAGTAATTTTTACCCTCCCGCTATGCAACGCTTTCCCTACTGTTGCACTCTCTGGAGTGGGAAAAGTAATTTTTACCCCTACGCTATCCAGCGCTTTCCTTACTGTTGCACTCTCTGGAGTGGGAATAGTAATTTTTACCCCTACGCTATCCAACGCTTTCCTTACTGTTGCACTCACTGGAGTGGAAATAGTAATTTTTACCCTCCCGCTATCCTACGCTAAAAATATTGAATATTTTTTATTAATATTAAGTTAATATATATGTATTAAAAAATAAAAATGTATGTTTATTTTTTTATAACTTACATTAATTATTTATTAATTTTAAGGTTATTTAAGTATTTTTAAGTATGTTTCAGTTAATTATATTTATTATTTTATTAATTTTACATTACTTTTAATACATTAAAAAAATTCGATATTTTAACAAACTATGGGGCCCATTACGATACCCGGCGTAAATAAATCCGCCAGGCATGGAAGCGGCAAAAATCCGCCCGCACACACCGCCTGAACACCGACCACGCCATTACGATTACACAAACCGAAAACCGCCATCGGCGGAAAAAGCACACAAAATACCGCCCGCCAACGTCCGAGTCGGAGTCAAACCGCCCGCCACGGACGGAAACACGCACGACAACACAAAACCGCCCGCCCTCACGGCCGACACACCGCACGTGAAATTACGATCGCACCGACATGAGCGCGGAAAAACCACAAATATACCGCCCGCCAGCGCAAACAACGCCGATGAGAATCGACACGGCAGAAGCCATGGCGCCAACGTACCTGCACAGAAACCATCCGCACACAAAACCAATAGCACACAACATGGCCAACAAGTCCACACAGCAAGGCACGCACAAATACACAAGCACAGTACACATCC
>CAWUFW010024108.1:0-65450 GCA_963921515.1 Calotriton arnoldi
TTGTAAGTATTCTTCTGAGATTTTTAGGAACATAGTATACCTTACTGCTGACATGAAACGCCATTATTCCTTTTGAAATTACTGGACATGCAGATCAAAACGACATTTTTGCTTCATATTACCCTTTGGCGTGTATTTGTCATAGATTTATATTTTCCACATCGATGGCTTTTGAAACCAATAAACTTGTTATCTTAAAGCTGTTTGTCCTAATTTTTTGAGATAGCACAGGTAACATAGTCTTCAATGAAAGACAAAACCAGTTTTCCTTCGGAATCGGTTCCCAAATTTGATTGCATTGTGAAGTCCATAATGGCATGTATAGGAGGAGCACCTCAGCTTGGTGCTCCTTTCTCCAAAAGAAATCAAGAACTTCTCCAAAGAGGTGGATTATTTGCTTACCGAGATAAAGACATCATAACGAAACCTATAGATTCAAAATATCTTACACATTTTACCTGGGATCCAAGGAACACCAGTTCCTCTCCAGCTGTCTTCAATTCAATGTTTTTGTAGTCAGATTATGTCGTGAAATTCAAGTAAATGGTCCCATCGTATTAAGCACAGCCTAGCGTAACAAACCACACAGGGGTTCCTAAGTTTCTTAACATACATTCGTTCTCCATTGACGACAGTGCCAATACTCTCCATTGGTATAAAGTTGTTACATATCAGATTAATTAACTGGATTACAGAAATGATCGTCTCTTTATTGAACTTTCTTCTAAGAATTCCTTTGCAGAAACATGTGTAAGATGAACTCCTGTTTGTAATATGGTTCACTGCCTTCATGATCTAATAAATTGGCACCAAACAATAGATGAAATAAATATAGAATACACTGTCGAAATGTTGAATAATCTGAGTACAATCTTGTTGTACGATGTTACTAAAGCTAGGATTGTGCCCAGTGGTTCATCATACTGGAAAGTCACGCTTTCCAGTGGGGAAGAGCTGCCAGGAGAAACAATGAGCTTCTAAACTTTTTCCATACACTCAGGAAGTTCCTTTGCTTTTGTTTTAGAATATTCAAGCTAGTGTTTCTGCTTCTTTTGAGATGTGAGGATGTATGCTACAATGTTCACATTCTTTCCTCCACCAAGGTTGTCCCTTTTTCTACTGTAGCTGGTTAAATTTTCTCTATCATCTTCTAGATATTTTCTTGCTCTTCCACATATGCCTTTTTATAATAAATATTGTTTTGTACAAGATATAATGTAGCATTTTGGTTGGTGACATCTACCTAACTCTTGCCATATTTTCCATTTCTTGTTTGAGTACCTATTAACTAGAATAACTACAGGTTCATCTCTCTATACCAACAGTTTCAATATTTTCTTAAAATCTAAGGTAAATGCACACTTTTCTTTTAAACTCTTTTGTAAATCTATTTGAGCATTACCTGTTTCGGCTCATACGAAGACCATAGCCTGAAATGGATGCACAGATTGAAGAGTGGACTCATATATTAAATCTATAGTTTGGAAGGACAGCTACCAACCTCTAGTTGACATGTGCAGCTCTAGCCAGCATTTTTATTTCTCTTCAATTGTTGTATGTGTTTACAAATACGTTGATCACTGCCCAACTCAGCATTCCACCAACAGATAATCACTAGTGCTCCATATCATAGTTTTCCTTTTCACTTTTTAAATACACATCAACATTCTTAGTTTGACTTCTATAGTGAAATTAAGTGACAACAAATGCAAGCATAGTTTGGTTTTCCACAAGAAAAGTACATTAAACTTTGTATTTCTTCTATAAACGTCTCAGTAGTACTATACCACCTCTTCTTCAACACCTACCTTATCAAAACTCTCCTTTCTGTACCACTCTCTTGCAAAGGGACCAAAACTTTTACATCAATATGAACCATGCAAAGAGGCTGTGTTTATTTCCATAAAGATAATGCAGGACTTTTCACATGAGTACAATCTTCTAATTAACTTCTGCACTTCTGGTGATACTGCCTAACATTGTAAATGATGAAAAATTACTTGACTTCTTTTGAAAGACAAATAAAGGTGACCCTGCAAATAAAACATATTTCTTTGTACAAGGATCTAGTCAGCACAGCATATCCCAAATATATCTGTTTAGCTACTTTTTTACCATAATCTGGGCAGAAATTTCGTAATATATCAATGATTCCTATTTTGCATCTTTAAATACTACCATCCCTTATACCTGGAGCTGTACGTCTCCATGAACTTCTTCAGGTATTACTTCTTTACATTTCTAGAACCATCTTACTTTCTTTTCAATTGGACAACTATTTTTAACTCATAACAAGCCACTGGTATCAACTGTATGAACTAAACATATTTTGTTGAAAATAGCTTTCTTCATTAAAAGGTTCAGTACTAAGTGTGCTTCATTCTCCCAAAGATTTTTTGCAAAATTTGTTCTATTAATATCTTTTATTTTTTACCTTTTCTCTTCATAAAGTACATTGCTTTTATTAAAATGTTTGTTCCTCTTAAATATAATATAAACAATCTTTTCAATTCTAAAAGCGCTGCGACTACACTGTCAATCTATTGGCACTGTACATGAATACACAGATCTTTTATATTTTACAATGTTTCAATAAATTTTTACCATTACTCTACTTTTTATACATTCTCTTCTAATGTCTCTTTATCTTCCTTTGATCCTTCTTTCAACATCGTTTGTTTTCCCGCCTTGTTTCAGATTAATTTTGTCCTTTCAGTTCCTTCCTGATTGGTTGTAGTACTTTTCTTTCTCTTTTGTTTGAAAATTATTCGTTCTTTAAGCAGTCTTTAATAAATTCTTAAATTCTCTTACCAGATGTCTTTTCTTCAATGTTACATGTTTTAACTATCTAATTTCTGCTTTTCTTTCCTTTTCATGTTTTATTTTTTTCTTTTAATTTGCCTGCCATATATCAATCTTTACTACTAATAGCCAGTGAATATCTGAAAACAAAGAAAAGTTTACATGGATTTTGTTAAATATTTTATATTCCACTAAAATAATTATATACAAATATTCTCATCTAAATAAGAAAATGTGTGGTGCATTACCAAACCTATGTCTGAATACTACTGAGTTCTTTCTAATTCGAGGGCATGCAATCTGTACAACAGAATCACACAGCATAATAAAATGTTCTCTACTGTTTCTTCCCCAAATCAAATGTAAATTTTAGAGTCCTGTCAGTTTTAAGACACATATGTTGTCTGAGACAAATGTCTCTACTTGATAATTCTCATATATGTGCTACATTTAGAGATGCTCCATGCTCAAGCCACAGTACATATATTTGTATACATCTTTTATATGAAGTACACTAACCAAAAAGTGAAAGACTCCAGCCATGATTAGTTTCAAAGATGGTATTTGTGAAGCATAGTTGCTCTTTGTTTCCCTTTTATACTCAATACTTTAACTGTGCCCTTCTATATCCTTCTTCCCTCTTTCTACACTTCTCATTTCAAATGAATACCTAAAATAATGTGATATATTTCAACCATGCCCTTTCTGTGATTCATACAAAATACCCCTAGTACTAATTCCACTCTGCCAGCAGCTTCATGACCTAAAACCACTTAGCACTTCTGGACCTACACAAAATATAAATGGCAACCCTTCCATGTCTCTACCTTAGAGTCTCACTATATTCCAAAGCATGCATACATATCTCTTCTATTGCTAGCAGCATCATATGTAAGTAATATACAGATAGTGCTGCCCTGTGTTTTGTCATCTAACTCATCTTCAGTGCCCTTAACATGTACCATAATGCATACATTGAGACATACCTCAGTCCATGTTTCCTAATCACAAGCTCAAAACGTCATGGGCTACATGAAATTTCAGACACAACCAAGTATATCATGTAAAATGTCCTTCTACACATCATACAAATTATAATAAATAATATCTCTTCAAACATATCTTCTTTCTTTTGTGCTGCTGCTTTGCATTCTACATATATAATGTTACACCCTAGCCAAATACAAGGCAGGAACCATATGCTCTCTTAACAATTATCTGTATTCCTAAATGGCATGCACTCATAACACAACACTATCACACCTAAATTACAGAACAAACTTTCAATTTCAAAAACACCAAGATTGGCATGTTCAACCTGTACCTCTCTAGAACTTTAAAAGCTAATCTCAATACCTTATGTCTATCTTTTAAACCACACTTTTATGTACATCTTTCAATTCTGCTACTCAGTGTAGACCACCATATACCACATAAGCATAACACCTGTTGCATCATACCTTCAAAATGTTTGAACATATGAAAATACATATACAGGTAGGGACATACTTCAGACACAGAGTCTATGCACCCCTTAAACTTGACAGACTGCACTTCAAATTGAAAGCGAAACTAAAAAATTATGCGGTATACTACAAATGTACATATCCACACACTAAAACAAATTACATAATTAACCAATAATCTCTTCAATATACATAATACTATTAGGAATCTATTTCAAACAACATTCTTCTGTAATAAACAAACTACAATCCATATCTACCATTTAATATATATTTCAAACATTACAGTTCTTAGACAATTTTAAAGATTAAAAATAAAAACTAATACATAATACACCTCACAAATTTGCACATAACTCACCTTCCAATTGATTTACATGAATATCTAGAATATCTCCAAACTCAAAGTGCCTCTGTGTACCTGATGTCTATAATGCCACTCTCAACAAGGTGAGCAGTATTTTGTGGCTTTCTCTCTTTCCTCCCAAAGTAAATGTAAGTAACAAATCACATATTCCTACATACCATTAAATTGTAAAACACATTTCAGTTGAACATATGTATACAATTGACTAAAAGTGACCAAGCTGGTTCAGTTTTTTTGTTCAGCTCACCCTTGCACCAGCAGCGATGGAACCGCAAATCATACGGGAGTTCAAATATATTACAACTAAAAAATACTTTATTTTTCAAGAGAATACATCTATACAAGAAAGATAGTACTGACTTGAAATTATCGCATAATAACCAAATCACTTTATATATAATTTAATTTCACATTTAAGTCCAGTTAAAGATTCAACCCTTCCCCATTCTGCAATGCCAGTTTCCATAGTAGCAGAAGTTCATGGAACATTCAACTGAACCTTAGGTCACAAGTTCCACCATGTTTTCAGTTCCAGCACACAAGGTTACAAATGCAAACAGCAGGTGTAGTTTGAGCGTTTTCAAAATATACCTTATCCTATCTACTATACCTTTCAAACATTTTCTACTAACAGTGGCTGTGCTTTTAAAGAAAGTAACGCCACCTATTTTTAAAATATATAATGTTGTAAACAATAATCAATTCTCTACTTTAAAACAGCTTGTACCATTTCCATACCTCTCACTCTCTGTTGTTCCTCAGCTACAGACATCACCTATTCCTTTAGACATCCCTTCAGATCCTTTGGTATGGATTGTTTGGACTACCTTCTATATTTTCAAGTACCAAAGGTACTGAATGCAGGAGGTATTGACAAAGACCTAGCTTTGCAAAATATGGATATTAAATAGTTATACCAGAGGATTAAGGTAACAATTGATATATTTAATTTAAACATTTTTTGCATCTCCAGCCCTGTTGTCATGATTGCTGTGGTGTGATCTGGCCATTGACTGGGTAGGTCTGGAAATGCTAATGAAGACACCTTTACTGAATTGATGTTGCTTTTACCTCAAACTGTGTTTGTATTCTCAGCCTGCATGTAGAGACACTAGAAGTAGATGATCCAAATCAATTCTGTCTAGTTGAGAAAGCTGAAGAATCTGTCAATAAACTGTTTCTAACCCTCAGAACCATAGGATGAACTCCATTTATAACAACAATCGAATGATGGATGACATCTTCTGAAGTGATGAAGTACACTTACAGATCAAAACCTGAGAGTCTTTCTCAACAACCTAAGAAGCTGTGCATCACTTGCTGCCTTGCTGCTACAACAAGCTCACTAATAAAGCAAAATCTTAGAATACCCCTATCTTTCTAATATTGAATCAATTTTTTTACATGTACTTTTCACAGTGTTTGTGGATTAGCACTTAATGTGAATCTGCAAAAGCATGAGATTCAATTTACTACAACACAAGCCACTTTCAGGTTTAACTATTAATTTTAATTTATATTTTGTAACTCTATCAAATTGTAATCTTGTACGTTGCTTCCAATCACAGTACCTCTTTAAAACAACTTCACAAATACAACTATCTTCTTGTTTATCTGCTACTAAATTATTTATTGAGGTGGTCTTGAATCAATGCAAGCATTACAGGGGACCGGCGCTGAAACCACATGATTGGATGGCATTCCCAAAATACAGAAAGAAAAAATACATTGGCTTCCCATTGTTCGGTATTCGCCCCTTGGACCCCATATTTAAATAATTAGTGCCACGGGAGGGTGAAGTGTCCCGGGACAGTGTGGGGGGCATTTTACCAGCACATTTTCTAAGTAGCCCCATGGAGGTGGTGAGCCTGGGACTGTGTGTGGAGGCATAATTTCTAACATTTAAATCATATGTTGGTGTGGTCCCAGGGCAGTGTGGGGTGGCAAGGCCCACCACACTGCTTTTTATAAATAAGCCCAGGAGGTGCCCGGTCCCCGGAGCTGTCTAGAGACTCACGTGCCCTGCATTATGGATAAGCCCAGGAGTGGCAGTCCCGGGGGCTGTGCAGGCCCCTGCTGGCTGCCCCCCTTTATATGAATAGATGTCTAACGGACCCTGCATGCCTAGGGCTTAGAAAACAAAGCCAGAGCCCGCGCTTTGTTTTGAAAACATTTTCGGCCGGATTGCGCACTACAGCTTAGAAGTGGATGATTTTTTTTTAAGTAGCTTTTTTGTCCCTGCAGCGGTCCTTATTGGGACCCCTGAGCAGGCCTAGGGATTCAGGTGTTTTCCTATCCTCTTCCCTTTCTTGTTTATCTTTTCTACTATTTCTTGTGACTCGGTTACTGAGTCTAGAGTAACTACTCAACACATTCTGGTTTGGGTGTTGGCAGCCAATCCAGAACTCAAACTCGTGCTGGGAGGTTGGTCCTCCTCCCAGGCCTCAGATGTGAACTTTTATTTTTTAATTCAGCAACTACCCCAGACAGATTTGTGCCAATTAAAAGAAACCGCTTTTCCTAGACCAAGACCTACCTTTTTGCCAAATTTGGGTGTAATTCCGTTCAGCAGTTCGTGTAGCTTTGTATGGATTCCATGATTAACATGGAGAAAAATGCATTTTGGACCCCTTTTTCCCTGGCCCCCGTTTAATGAATCCTGACTTTCTAGACAGGAGCTGAACCAGGTGACCATTAGTTTGGAAAATTGCCAGGTGTCATGGCGTCAAAGATGTGGCAAACGGCTTTTGAATGGAAACAAGGTCCTAGCTACCAACACCTGCAAAGCTGCAGTAGGTAATATATATATATATATGTGATGGCCCTGTCAGAGCTACGGCTCAAACCTTTGTTCCATTTTCACCTTGTTACTATGAAATAAAATAAATTGATTAAATTACAGCTTGAGAATTACCTTTTTGGTGGTGCTGTGTCCTTCCTTGCACAAGTTGAAGCACATATGCAGGAAGCCCAGCCCCCGCTGGAAGGATTCATTTGATATATATATATATATATATATATGTATGTATACACTTTGCCTCTCAGTGTAAAGCCTTCCTGGAGACATCATATTTAAAGGCAGAACCTCTAGCTAAGAAATAGCATCGTAGAGCTTTGATCAAGGAGCACAAGATCTCATCAACAAACCAATAGCTGCTCCCCTCTGCATTCCCAGTCACAAAGCTTGGCGGGCAGCTATTTATGAGCGCAACTCTGGGTTGAAAAACTGGATTGCACTCTCAGTGACAGAAGGAATTCTGAGATCACTTTGCTCTGCCACAGGTACCCCTGCAACTGCTGAGATTACAGTCATGGGTAGATTCTCGATTGTCAAAACACAGCTACGCCCCTTACTCTTGCAGCTGCGGCAAATGCCTGAGCTACAACCATATGCCTGCTTTTGAGATAAGGTATGTCACGCTGTCCCGTCTGTAAGAAAATCAGCTAGCTAACTGGGGTAAAAACATTTGATGCCTACCTCTAGGAATGGAAGGCATATGGGGGCACTTGATACTCCCTATCACTTCCCCTACCAGGGCCAGGTTAAACATTACTGGGACTGGGTGGCACAGTCCATATCTCCCCACCATCCCATCGGGAGGCCGTTAGACATGATTTTATGGAGTTCAAACTGGGGCAATACTTGAACAATATTTAGGTTATTACAAATCACAGGATGAAACTCTATATACTATTCAGATTTGGTTCCTTCCTGTTCCCAACACCTTTGTTTGGCCGCTTAGCATAAAGTCTCGTCCACATCTCAGTTTTACTCTGGCTGTCTTCTAGCAACCAAGTCCATCAGTCATACTTTTTGCATGCCTTGGTACCATCTTTGAGATCTGAAGTGGATAGCACCTGTACAAACAACTGAGGTACCCTTTGTCTGACGAGGCGCTACGTATCCTAAGTCTGTTTCCTGGTGCTAATTGTCTGTGCTGTTGCTAAATTTCTGGAAGAATGTGGATCATTAGGAAGTATACCCCACATGTAACAGTATAACTACTTTGTATTTTGTATGTAGTGATTTTTATATATCTATCATTTATTAGTCTTCTTCTGAACTAATCTTGAACTGTACCTGCAATGGTCATGCGTTAACCTCTTACATCATAGACATTTTGCTGTTCACACAGTTCTTGGATATAATTTTTGCTTCTTAGCGCTTTCTTAATTCCTGCTTCATTATTTGCATTAGATGGTACAGGCTAGACTGTGACCATTGGAATTTGTAATCAAAACTTTGAGTCTCCTCTGCACTTTAGGCACTGGCACTTTTAAGGCATTGATTTGACAATTGGGGGTTAGGCTGCTTCTATAATCCTAAACTGGCTCTTACAGCATGAAGGTTACCAATTCTATATACTCAAATACACATGCCACGTTTGTGGACTCTTTTTCCCCCGGGTATTAGGAAGTCTGGACTCAGAAAAAACCCCATATTGTTATTTCAAACTTGGCTGTTTTTTATTATATCTGTATTGTATTGTTTGCTTGTGATACTACAATGGCATAGCAATGAAATAAAGTTATTCAGGCTGACTATATATCATATATATATATACACATATATATATATATATTCTTCAGAAAAAAACTATAGGATTTTAGGACAGTTATAGTTCAAATTAGACATTGCACTCATTTCAAAACCAATGAAATTTTGCAGTTCCTCAGTTGATTCAAGCAGTAACACAACTGCATCCATAATGCACTGATGATGTCACCTTGACCGCTCACTCATGACATGGTCAGTGACATGCTGACTAACATCCACTGATGACATCTCAGAATAAGCATCACTGATGACACATCCATCCCAGTGACTGTATGTTTCTGTAAAGTTTAAATGTGACTTAATATATATAGGAAGGCGTATTGAAGGGTAATTGGGTGTATAAGTGTCTGGACTGGATGATTTAGTAGGGTGGCAAAGCTAACTTTCTCAGTGGGTGATTAAACGTATCTTACTGAAAGCATGAGTTAGTGACAAACTGAATTGAATGTCTGTATCAGTCTGTCTGTTTAACAATAATAGAGGTGGATGCATGGTTTGTGAATAGCTACATAGTGTATATAGGTTATTGATTGGTTGTCACAGGTATCTGTGGGTGCCTGGTGTTTTGTGTGGGTGGGGCATGCGACTGTGCATAGATGTGTGACGCCAAAGTTATTAGCAAATCAAAAAATACTTTTCCTATGGAAACTAGGTTGTATCTATAACTACCTACTGGCGACCACCAGTAGGTAATATATATATATATATATATATATATATATATATATACATATATATATATATGTATATATTCACTGAAAAAACCATAGGTTTCAGGGACGTTATAGTTAGAAATTAGTTTTTAAAAAACCTTAGAAATTCACTGAAAAAAACACAGGTTTTCAGGGACGTTATAGTTAGTTGGGCATTTCACTCGTACAAAACCAGAGAAATTCGGCCGTTATAGTTAGTTGAGCTAACTATAACTCATGCCCAACAATGCACTGCTGATGACATCACATATTACATCACTCATGATATGGTCAGTGACATCACTGATGACATCACTGATGACATCTCAAATGACATCACTCATGACAACACTGATGACATCATCCAGTGACTGTGTGTTTCTGTAAAGTTTAAATATGTTTTATATATATATAGGCCAAGGTGTATTGAAGAATGAGTGG
The DNA here is from genome assembly GCA_963921515.1 of Calotriton arnoldi. Classification (NCBI taxonomy): domain Eukaryota; kingdom Metazoa; phylum Chordata; class Amphibia; order Caudata; family Salamandridae; genus Calotriton; species Calotriton arnoldi. The sequence goes on from CAWUFW010024108.1 coordinate 10,327, forward strand.
GTGTATGACTGTCTGAATGGATGATATAGTAGGTGCATGACTGACTGTATAAGTGAGTGATTAAATGTGTCTTACTGATTGCATGGGTTAGTGACTAAACTGTGTGAATGTCTGTATCAGTCTGTTTGTTGGTGTGTAAGCGGCTGCATGGGTTGGTGAGTAGCTACATGAGTGTCTATATGGGTTATTGATTGGTTGTCTGAGTATCTGTATGGGTTCCTGAGTGTCGGTGTGGGTGGGTGGGGGGTGTGAGACTCCCTGCATGGATGTGTGAGTGGGTGATTCACTGGGTGTATGGGTTCAAGACTGCATCTGTGAGGGGCTGTATGGGTGGGTGAGTGTGTGTGTGGGTGTGTGGTGAGTGAATGGATGTCTCAGTGGTACATGTGTGAGTAACTACATATGTGAAAGGCAGTATGTGTGAGTGTTGGAGTATATAAATAACTATATGTGAGATTGAGTGATTATGAGAGTGGTTGTGTGGATGAGTGTGTGCTTGTGTCAGTGATTGTAAAGAGTTTAAATATGTGTTAGTATCTGAATGAATAAGTGAGGTGGTGTGCGTATAACTATATAGGTGAGTAAATGGGAGTGTGTTTGATTTTTTGCATGACTGAGTAGCTGTGTTTGTAACTCTATAGGTGAGTGGCGGTGTGTGACTGTCTGTATAGGTGTATGAGTGCATATGATAGTGGCTGTATTGATGAGTGACTGCATGTATGAATGACTGTATGGGTGAGTGAGTGGATGTGTGTGTAGACCTAGGAATTAGTGAGTGGGTATGTAGTAACTGGTATTGGTGTGTCTATGGTTTCGAAAATGGTAGTCTGTATTTTAGAGTGGGTGTATCAAAGGTTATATTAGAGTGTGAGGAGGTGCATCAGATTATCACGTGGATGATGTCATCAGTGATGTCATCAGTGATGTCATTTGAGATGTCATCAGTGATGTCATCAGTCATGTCACTGACCATGTCATGAATGATGTAATATGTAATGTCATCAGCAGTGCATTGCGGGGGCATGAGTTATAGTTAGCTCAACTACCTATAACAGCCAAATTTCTCTGGTTTCATACGAGTGAAATGCCCAACTAACTATAACGTCCCTGAAAAACTGTGGTTTTTTCAGTGAATTTCTAAGGTTTTTTAAATGCTAATTTCTAACTATAACGTCCCTGAAACCTATGATTTTTTCCAGTGAATTTCTGAGGTTTTTTAAATTCTAATTCCTAACTATAACTTCCCTTAAACATTTTTTTGTAGTGAATTTCAATGGTTTTTTAAATGCTGATTTCTAACTATAACGTCCCTGAAATCTATGGTTTTTTCAGTGAATTTGTAAGGTTTTTTAAACGCTCATTTCTAATTGTAATGTACAAAAAGACCTTTTTCTAAATGTTTAAAGTTTTATAAAAATAATGTAAAGTTTTCTCCTTTCTAAAATATTCTTTTACCTTTATTTTTTTTAAAAGTGGATTCACGTACCGATCGTGTACCAATCACGGTGGGTGCGGAATCCAAGAATTTTGCCGCCATATTGGTTAAGTCGTGTAGGATGTGCGTTTAGTATGCGAAGGGTGCGTGAATCTCGGCCCCATGTAATGTCATGTACGTATTTCTGGGGGTCGCGCCGGGTGTGCGAATCCATCGCAAATCTTTAAGTTTTAAAAGTATATATATATAAGTTTATTATATATATTATACCAAGACATTATTTAAGATAATTGTAAATATCAGATATTTGTAACTGGAATCAAAATATATTATAGTTAAATATATTTTTCCGGAATCACGCAGGGTGCACGCTAGTTGCGCGCCGGGTGCGCGAACCCATGTGACTTCAAAGGAAAGCATTTCATTGGTTAAAAACCTTTTGATTCTAGAACTTGAAGGACCCCACGCATTTTTTTCATTCCTTCAAGAGCATCTTAGCAGACACACCTGTTGTCTTCTGCTCTTCTTGCTTGCCTTTTTTTGGTGTTTTTTTTTACAGAACTGAAAATGGCAGCTGGTGATGCACCTGAACAGCTTCCCCCTGAAGAGGAAGAAGACCTGGAGGAACCTGTAAAGAAGAGGTATGAAAGTGTCGTATGGGCATTTTTCTCTATTCAACCAGGAGAAAAAAGGTAAATGCCCGGAAAGTCACGTGCACTATTTGTGACAAAGTTTTCTCACAAGGTTCTGACAAAAAATATTCCTGTGGGACGTCATTGATATTGAAACACCGACAAACAATGCATCCTCAACATCTAGCTAAGGAACAGCTTAGACAGCAACAAGAGAGGCAGACAAGTGACAACGACGCTGCTGGACCTAGCACATCAAGAGCTTCAACATCATCTAGCACAGCCAACATCTTCCCTGACTTCGCTAGAGTTGATCAGCAGTGCATAAAATGCAAAAAATAATTCTGTTGTGGTGAGCCATCACTGGATGCTGTCCTGGTTGCTATTAGGAACCACCACTGTTAATTTTTTTTTTCTATGCAATGAGTTTATAATTGCATACTTTTTTCAACATGTTCACTGTTGGTTCTGTTTACTTTTCTCTTTTTAAAAGAAAAACACCAAAAAATTCAAAAAAGGGTTAAAAAAATACAAACAAAATATGAAACAAAAAAAGAAGAAAAAAATGGTTCTTTTTAGAAACGCATAATTGGGTAAAATTAGACAAACTTGTATGTGTTCTATGAATGACTGCTATGGTAATGTCTGAGTCATTGTATGAGTGAATAAGTACTGTCTCAGTGAATGAATGAGTGCAGCAGTATTGCCTGAGTCATTGAATGAGTGCATGGATAGTGTTTGAGGGATTGAATGAGTGCAGTAGTAGTCCCTGACTGATTGCATGAGTGTATAGGTAGTGCCTGGCTTATTGCATCAGTGAATGGATAGTGCCTGGATGAGTAGAAGAGTGCAAGGGTAGTGCCTGGGTTATTCCATGAGTGCATAGGTAGTGCCTGGGTGATTGCATGAGTGCAGGAGTACTGCCTGGATGATTGGAAGACTGCATGGGTAATGCCTGAGTGATTGCATGAGTGCATGGGTGGTGCCTGGGTGCATGTAGGACTGCATGGGTAGTTCCTGGGTGATTGCATGAGTGCTGCAGAAGTGCTTTAGTGCATACATGACTGCATGGGCACTGCCTGAGTGAGTGAAGGAGTGCATGGGTAATGCCTGGGTGATTGCATGAATGCAGGGGTAATGTCTGGGTGAATGAAGGAGTGCATGGGTAGTGCCTGAGTGATTAGACGAGTGCATAGATAGTGCATTGGTGATTTTATGAGTGCATTGTAGTGGTTGGGTGATTGGAGGAGTGCATGGATAGTGCCTGGGTGATTGCATGAGTGCATGAGTGCATGGGTAGTGCCTGAGTGATTGCATGAGTGCATGGGTAGTGCCTGGGTGCATATAGGACTGCATGGGTAGTTCCTGGGTGATTTAATGAGTGCTGCAGAAGTGCCTTAGTGCATGTATGACTGTATGGGCACTGCCTGAGTGATTGAAGGAGTGCATGGGTAATGCCTGGGTGATTGCATGAATGCATGGGTAGTGGCTGGGTGATTGGAGGAGTGCAAGGATAGTGCCTGGGTGATTCCATGAGTGCATAGGTAGTGCCTGGGTGATTGCATGACTGCAGGGGTAGTGCCTGAGGGATTGAAGGAGTGCATGTGTAATGCCTTTGTGATTGCATGAGTGCAGGGGTAATGTCTGGGTGATTGAAGGAGTGCATGGGTAATGCCTGGGTGCATGGAAGAGTGCATGGGTAGTGCATGAGTGCATGTAGGACTGCCTAGGTAGTTCCTGGGTGATTGGAGGAGTGCATGAGTAGTAGCAGGGTGATTACATGAGTGCAGGAGTAGTGCATGGATGATTGGGAGACTGCATGGGTAGTGGTTGGATGATTGCATGAGTTCTGCAAAAGTGCCTGAGCACATGTATGACTGCATGGGCACTGCCTGAGTGATTGGAGTAGTGCATGGGTAATGCCTGGGTGATTGCATGAGTGCATGAGTAGTGCCTGGGTGCATGTAGGGCTGCATGCGTAGTTCCTGGGTGATTACATGAGTGCTGCAGAAGTGCCTTAGTGCATGTATGACTGTATGGGCACTGCCTGAGTGATTGAAGGAGTGCATGGGTAATGCCTGGGTGATTGCATGAATGCAGGGGTAATGTCTGGGTGAATGGAGGAGTGCATGGGTAGTGCCTGGATGAGTGGAGGAGTGCAAGGGTAGTGCCTGGGTGATTCCATGAGTGCATAGGTTGTGCCTGGGTGATTGCACGACTGCAGGGGTACTGAGTGAGTGAGTGAGTGAAGGAGTGCATGTGTAATGCCTATGTGATTGCATGAGTACAAGGGTAATGTCTGGGTGAATGGAGGAGTGCATGGGTAGTGCCTGAGTGATTAGACGAGTGCATAGGTAGTCCATTGGTGATTTTATATCTGCATGGGTAGTGGCTGAGTGATTGGAGGAGTGCATGGATAGTGCCTGGATGAGTGGAGGAGTACAAGGGTAGTGCCTGGGTTATTCCATGAGTGCATACGTAGTGCCTAGGTGATTGCATGACTGCTGGGGTAGTGCCGAAGTGATTGAATGAGTGCATGTGTGCATGTGTAATGCCTGTGTGAATGCATGAGTGCAGGGGTAATGTCTGGGTGATTGAAGGAGTGCATGGGTAATGCCTGGGTGCATGGAAGAGTGCATGGATAGTGCCCGGGTGCATGTAGGACTGCATGGGTAGTTCCTGGGTGATTGGAGGAGTGCATGAGTAGTACCTGGGTAATTGCATGAGTGCAGGAGTAGTGCCTGGATGATTGGAAGACTGCATGGGTAGTGCTTGGGTGATTGCATAAGTGCTGCAGAAGTGCTTGAGTGCATGTATGAGTGCATGGGTAATGCCTGGGTGATTGCATAAGTGCAGGGGTAATGTCTGGGTGATTGGAGGAGTGCATGGGCACTGCCTGGGTGATTGAAGGAGTGCATGGGTAATGCCTGGGTGATTGCATAAATGCAGGGGTAATGTCTGGATGAATGGAGGAGTGCATGGGTAGTGCCTGAGTGATTAGACAAATGCATAGGTAGTGCCTCAGTGAATTTATAAGTGCATGGGTAGTGCCTGGGTGATTGGAGGAGTGCATGGATAGTGCCTGGATGAGTGGAGGAGTGCAAGGGTAGTGCCTGGGTTATTCCATGAGTGCATAGGTAGTGCCTGGGTGATTGCATGACTGCAAGGGTAGTGCCTGAGGAATTGAAGAAGTGCATGGGTAATGCCTGTGTGATTGCATGAGTACAGGGGTAATGTCTGGGTGATTGGAGGAGTGCATGACTTATATCTAAGTGATTGCATGAGTGCAGGCATAATGTCTGGGGGATTAGAGGAATGCATAGTTAATACCTTGGTAATTGCATGTGTGTAGGGCTAATGTCTTGCTGATTGCAAGAGTGTAGGAGTAGGGCCTGGGTGATTGGAGGAGTGCATAGGTAGTGCCTGAGTGATTTTAAAACTTGAAGGGTTCTGGCTGGGTGATTGGAGGAGTGCAGGAGTAGTACCTGGGTGATTGGTGGACTGTATAAATAGAGCTTGGGTGATTTTATAAGTGGATGTGTACTGCCTGAATGAATAGGGCAGTGTATAGATACTGCCTAGATGATTGAAAGAGTGCAAGGGTAGTGTCTAGGTGATTACATCAGTGCAGGGATAATGTTTAGGGGATTGGAGAAGTATATAGGTACTACCTGGGTGATTGGAAGAGTGTACAGATAATGTCTAGCTGATTGCATGAGTATACATATAGTACCTGGGTGATTGGAAAAGTACATAGGTAGTGTATGGGTGACCTTATAACTGTATGGATACAGGTTAGGTGATTGGAGAAATGCAAGGATAGGGCATGGGTGATGGCAGGAGTGTGGGAATAGTGCCTAATTGTATAGATCACTGCATGGGTAGTGTTTGAAAACATGGATGAGTGCAATAAAAGTGACTATAAACATTACTTCATATTATTATACTTGTTACATTTTTTCATCTTACCTTCTTTATTAAAGTAGATACCAAACTCAGTGAAACTATTTACAGAAGTTTTATTGTAAACTGAATTTAAAATCTTTTGTAGCTTTAGTATTACTTTCTGTAAAAAGAAGAAGAAAAATTGTTATTGAAGATAATATTATAGTTTTAAGAACACAACATAATTTTAGAATTACATAACATATTCAGTTTCCCTTTTTTGCTGTTCTCAGATTCTACTGAATTTCACCTTACACAGTGATTTCAATGTAGATCATCATATAACAGCGGGGAAAAAAATACAAACAATGAGATTGTAAAAAAAAACAAATCTGTGTAGAATATATTTACAACAAGTTTAACTATCTGTTTACCTATCTCCAGTTTCAAAATTACATTCTTCAACTACAATAAATCATGTATTTCTCTGAAGTACATTTTTGAAATATACATTCTCATTTACATCGCGTATAATATAAAGATCAAATATATAAACTATTTCTTTCAAACACAATTTTGCAAATTCAATAACAATTAGAACAAACAATAATCCAAACAGTAATTCTTCAGATCTTCCTAATAGGCCGAATAATGTTTCCAAATCAATTTGCATTGAAAATATCCAAAATAAACTCATTAAGGCCGAATGATGTTTTCAAAACTTTGGCATCAAAAACTCAAGGACTCCTAACTTTACTACTACTAAATTCCTTTTGTGAATACCGAAAGTCGTAAAGTTAGGATTTTGTCTCAGTTTAGTAGTAGTAAAGTTAGGAGTCCTAACTTTACTACTACTAAATGCCTTCTGTGAATACCAAAAGTAGTAAGTTTAGGATTTTATCTCAGATTAGTTCTGTGAATCAGCCCCTATGTGATTGCATGAGTTCAGGCGTAATATCTGGGGGACTACAGGAGTACTTAGAAAGTGCGTAGGTGATTTTATAAGTGCATCGGTACTGCCTAGGTGATTAGAGTAGTATTGTGGTAGTGCCTCAGTGATTGGCGGAGTGTAAATGTAGATTTTATAAGTGCATGGTTACTGGCTAAGTGATTGGAGGAGTGCATAGATCCTGAGAGGGTGATTGGAGGAGTGCCTGGGTGATTGAACCAGTGTATAGCTAATGCATTGGTGATTGCATTAGTGCAGATGTAATGTCTGGGGGATTAGAGGAGTACATAGGTAATGTCTGGGTGATTGCATGAGTTGAGGGGTAATATCTGAGGGATTACAGCAGTACATAGGAAGTGACAAGGTGATTCTATAAGTGCCTCGGAACTGCCTGGGTGATTGGAGAAGTACTGTGGTAGTGCCCCAGTGATTGTAGGAGTGTAAAGGTAGTGCCTCAGTGATTTTATAAGTGCATGGGCACTGGCTAAGTGATTGGAGGAGTGCATAGAACCTGACAGGGTGATTGGAGGAGTGCAAGGGTAGTGCCTGTGTGATTAAACCAGTGTATAGCTAACGCATTGGTGATTGCATGATTGCAGGACTAATGTCTGAGGGATTAGAGGAGTACATAGCTAATGTCTGGGTGATTGCATGAGTTGACTGGTAGTATCTGGGGGATTACAGGAGTACATAGGAAGTGCCTGGGTGATTTTACAAGTGCATCAGTACTAACCCTGGGCGGAGTTCGCGGAGTTGCGCTACGCGAAACTCCGCGAAGTGTGAAAAAAACTCTGACGCGCTACGCGGAGCTCCGCAAGCGGCGGAGTGCGATAGAAAAATGCTGTTCGCGGTGGTTTTCAGTGCCAGATGCTTGTCCGCACTGTGCAATCATCGCGAACGGCACCATGCACAGCGCAAGCGAGCGCTGCTTTCCTTTCTGCCGCGCAAGTAGATTTTTACTCGAGCAGCAGCTTTCTCAACGCAGTGACGGGCACTTTCTCAATGCGAGCGGTTGCGAGCATACGCGACCACTCGCAATGAGAAACCCGACCCCCCCACGTTGAGAAATCTCGCCGTGAGGTTTATTTTCCACGCTCGCCAACTTGATGTTGACGATCGCGAACGAGGAAAATTCTCACCGGGAGGTGGATTTTCCTCGCTCGCGCTCGCCAACTTGACGTTGGTGAACGCGAGTGAGGAAAAAAACTCAGCGAGCTCTGCGTAATGCGGAGTGCGGAAAACTCTGCAAACTCTGCGAGCAGAGCGGAGTTTACCGCCCAGGGTTAATCGGTACTGCCTGGGTGATTGGAGTATTACTGTGGTACTGCCTCAGTGATTGGAGGAGTGTAAAGGTAGTGCCTGGGTGATTTTATAAGTGCATGGGCACTGGCTAAGTGATTGGAGGAATGCATAGATCCTGACAAGGTGATTGGAGGAGTGCAAGGGTAGTGCCTGGGTGATTAAACCAGTGTATAGCTAAAGCATTGGTGATTGCATTATTGCAGGAGTAATGTCTAGGGGATTAGAGGAGTACATAGCTAATGCCTGGTGATTCCATGATTGCAGGGGTAATATCTGGGTGATTACAGGAGTACCTAGGAAGTACCTGGGTGATTTTATAAGTGCATGTGTACTGCCTGGGTGATTGGAGTAGTACTGTGGTAGTGCCTGAGTGATTGGAGGAGTGCAACATCCTGAGTAGTAGCAGAATACTGAAATTGCAGCACAAAAGTGAGGTCTATGACATGGTGTACACTTTTGTACTGCAGCTTCACAATTCTGTACCTACTCAGGCTGTTGGGCGTACCCAAAATAAAGCATCAAACCTACACATGAGTCTGTTATAAATCTCACCATATTCCTGAAACTATACATGCATATATGTCTACCTTTTGAAATCATCATCATATATAAAAGAAATAAACAAATAGACTGAACTTTACATTTGAAAGACACACCTACATTTCTGCAGTGTATTTCAAGTGCACCTTTCCCCAGACTCATAGAAAGTAGCCTAATCAGTAATCCCTTCTGCCAACATGTCTTAAAACTCACCTTTGTACTACAGCTTCACCATTCTACAAATATTGGGCCTAGCCAAACATAAAGCAGCAACCTATCACATGTCTCTACCATAACTCTAACCATATTCCTAAAAGCATGCATGCTTCTATGTATACCAATTGCCAAAACCATAACACATAGTAGAGTACATGTGCAAGTAGAAACATAACCACACTCACAAGACCATAAAGGCCTTAAAACTTGACAGAGTACACAACATTTCAAACACACCTAGATTTATGTGGCATATTTCAAGTGAACATTTACACAGACTCTTATAAAGTACCATAATCAATAATTCCTCTCCCAACATATCTTAAACATCACTTTCTACTACTACTGCTTAACTATTCTAGTACTAATCAGGTATTGAGGATAGCTAACAGCAAAGCAACCCTTCACTTATCTTTGATGAAAGTCTCCCCATATTTCTAAAAGCATGTATGCATATATCTCTACCTTTTCCTAGTATCATCATATATAAAAGAAACATACAGATATATCTATACCTGTATTTTATAAATCTAGCATCTTCAGATGCATAACACATATGAAAATACATCTGTAAGTACAGACATACCACAGTCACAAAACCATGCAGATCTTAAAACTTAAGAAGCTGCACTTCTCATTTCAAATATACACCTAAAATAATGTGATATATTTCAACCATACCTTTCAACAGACTCATACAAAATACCCTAATCACTAATTCATCTGCCAACATCTTTTAAACCACAGTTTTGAGCTGCAGCTTCACCAATCTGCAACTATATGCTATTGGACCTACACAAATATAAACTAGCAACCTTTCACAAGTCTCTGCTGTAAGTCTCACCATATTCCTAAAAGCATGCATGCATATGTCTACCTTTTGCTAGCAGCATCATATATAAAAGTAATATACAGATACATTTATACCTGTGTTTTATACATCTATCATCTTCAGACACATAACACATGCCATAATACATGTGCAAGTAGAAACATACCTCAGTCACAACAACAGCCACAGCTCAAAACTTCACAGACTACACTTCAAATTTTAAACAGACACTGAAAATTATGTGGTATATATGAAATATACCTTTCCACACATCATACAAATTACTCTAATAAATAATATCTCTACAAACATATCTCAAACCTCACTTTTGTGCTGCTTTACCATTCTAGAACTACTTATAATGTTATACCTACCCAAATACAAAGCAGGAACCCTTCACATGTCTTTGCTGAAAGTCTCACCATATTCCTAAAAGCATGCATGCATATGTCTGTACCATAACACTATCCACACCTTAAAAATTCACAGAACAAACTTCCAATGTCAAGCAAACACCAAAACTTATGGGGCATATTTCAACTGTACCTCTCTAGAGACTTAAAAAAAGAAGCCTAATCACTAATACCTTATGTCAACATCTTTTAAACCACACTATTATGCTGCATCTTCACCATTCTACTACTACTCAAAGTCATGAGCCTGCCGCATAAAAAGAAACAACACCTCTTTGTTATACATCATGGACCTTCAAATGTATAAGACATATGAAAATACATATATAAGTAGAGACATACTTCAGACAGAAGTCCATGCACACCTTAAAACTTGACAGACTCCACTTCCAATTTTAAAGCAACACCTAAAATTATGCGATATACTACAAATGTACATATGCACACACTAAAACAAACTACCATAATCACTAATCCATCTTCCAATATACACATATTACTATACAAAATCTATTTCAAACAACATTAACTACAAGAAAACAAACTACAATACACATCTCTACATTTAATAATATATTTCAATCATCACAGTTCTTCAATAATTTATAAAGTTTAAAAATAAAGCTAATACATAATACACCTCACAAATATATAACTCACCTTCCAAATTGATTTGTAGAATATGAAATATCAGAAACTCATAAAAGATTTTCTTATGCACATAATCAACAAGATAAAACCAGTAATGGCAAACTTTCCCTCTCTTTCTTCACACAAATAAATGTAAGTAACAAATCACATTGCTTCCTACATAATTTCAAATTGTAAAACACATTTCTATTGGTTAGACATATTAACCCTTACCAACTGACTTTTAAAAGTGCCCAAACTGGTTCTGGAATTTTTTGGAGTCGCGATTCCACCGTGCACCAACGCGATGTAGCCGCAAAACCATACACGAGTTCAAAAATATATTACAAATAAAAATACCACAATTTTTTAAGAATACACCACTTCAAAACATAGTACTGACATGGGAAATCTTACTTTAATAACATTTCACTAAAATATGAATTACAATTCCACATTTTAAAACCACAGATAACATTCAACCCTTCCCCCCTTCTCCCTAATGCCAGTTTCCATAGCAACAGTTCATGGAACATTGAAGTGAACTGACAGGTTACAAGTTCACCATATCTTCAAGTTCAGCACACAAGCTTACAAAAGCAAACAGCAGGTGTGGTTGACGTTTGCAAAATAAGACCTTATCCTATCTACTGTACCTTTCAAATATTTTTAACAAACCAATGAGAAACATGCTTTTTAAAGAAAGTAACATGCACCCTATTTTTGAGTGTACAATGTTCATAAACAGCCAATCAATTATCTACTTTTTAAAAAACAGCATCTTGTCCACCATTTTAGATACCTCTCATTCTACCAACTGACTACCTCAGCTACAGACATCTTTTAATTACGTCCAGACATCCCTTCAAGATGCTTACAGTATGGATTGTTGGGCACAGCTATGTTTACTGGTGCAAAAGGTATGCTGAACGCAGAGGTATTGACAAAGACCTAGCTTTGCAAAATGTGGATATTAAATGGATTGCACAGAGAGGATTAAAGTGGCACCAATTGATGCCTTTGGTTAAAACCTTTTTGCATCTCCAACCCCCTGACCTCATGATTGTGCACTGTGGTGGCAATGACCTAGGCACATTGACTGGGGTAGGTCTGGAAACGCTAATGAAGGACACATTTGCACAATTGATGTTGCTTTTACCATAAACTGTCTTTGTATACTCTAATATATGCCAAAGGCAGAAATGGAAGTGGTCAAATCAATTCTGTCCACAGATTGAGAAAGCTAGAAAGAATGTCAATAAAGCTGTTTCTGCTTACCTCAGAGACCATAGGATGGGCTCCATATATAACAACAATCTACGTTTTGATATGGATAACATCTATAGAAGTGATGGAGTACACTTCACAGATCATGGGAACAGAGTCTTTCTCAACAACCTAAAGCTGTGCATCAACACTTACATGTAGCTACAACCAACTCTTAATGAAACAAGGGCTATTTTTAGAGCCACCCTATAACATAATAGTGAATATAAATATTTTTTTACACATACATTTATTTTTTATTTTTTGTGGATTCGCACACCCGACGCGAATCTCTAAAAAGCATGAATTCAATGTACTACAACACAACACACTTTTCAAGTTTAACTATTAATTTTTAATTTTATATATTTTTAACAACTCTATCAATTGTAATCTTGTCATTAACTTCAATCACAGTACCTCTTTAAAACAACTTCACAAATACAACACTACCATCTAAATTATATACTACTAAATTATTTATTTGAGGTGAATTCGCGAATCCAACGTGACGATACACGGGGGGCTGTGCTGAGAGCCGCGTTGAAGTCGCGACTCCAAAATAGAAAGAAAAAAAAAACGCCCCACTTCCATTATTCGGTATTCGCCCTGGGGACCCCATCCCCCAGGACCTTCCAAATTAAAAAATAAAATAAAATTATGGAGGGGGCAGCGTGGTCCCCCTCCTAAGGCCACTTCTGGCCCCGGGGACCCCATCCCCTGGGACCTGGCCACCCTGGATCTTTTTGGGGGAGGGGGGCAGCGTGGCCCCCCTCCCAAAGGCCAATTATGTCCCCGAGGACCCCATCCCCTGGGGCCGGCCTTCCTTTTTTAAAAAATAAATAAATACAATAAAGGGGAGGGGGCCGAGTGGCCCCCCTCCTGGGCCACTTCTGACCCCGGGGCCAGCCCTCAAGTTGGGGACCGTGGGGGGAGCCCCAATGCCCCCACGGTCCCTGCCGGCTCCCCGCCTCCTGCGAGAGCCGGCATTGCTTTTGGACAAGGGGAGCTGCTAACATGCAGCTCCCCTTGCCCAAAAGCAATTCTGCTTTGCTTCGTTGGGACATTGCAGGAGCCGGCCCTGGAGAGTGGCGGTCCCCAGGGCCACTGAGGGCTCCAGGAGGGGGGCCGCATGGCCCCCCTCCCAACATTTGCTTACCCCCGGGGAGGTTGTGGTCCCTGGGGCCGGGGGTCCGCAATGGACCCCGGTATTCTAATTTATGTTGCCCCAGGGAGATGGCGCTCCCCCTGCATTTAAACATCAGAGCCCCGGGAGGTGGCGGTCCCCGTGGCTTGGGGGGCCAACGAGGCCCCCACACAGAATGTAAAAATGCCCCGAGGAGGTGGTGGTCCCCGGGGCAGCATGGGGGGCAGGAGCCCCCCACGCAACTTTATTATTTTATCCCCGGGGAGGTGGTGGTCCTCGGGGCTGCGGGGGCCCCCGCAGGTCCCCGCTTCATAATTGCACATCACCCCTGGGACCTGGTGGGCTAGTTGGCCCCCAGGGACCCTCAGGATTCAAGGAGACTTAATCCCCCAACTTAAAACACGCCACAGGACGTGTTTGCACACATGTCACATTAGGCCCCACCCCCTCCCTTCACCACTGTGCAAACGCGCCCCGTTGCGCATTTTAAGTTGAGGGATTAGGTCCCCTAAATCCTGAGGGTCCCTGGGGTCCAACTAGCCCACCAGGTACCTCCAGTAAGCGCCACACAGCTGCGTTGCAGAGAGGTGTAAAAAGGGGCGTGGCCTCTGAACACCTCTCAGCAACGCAGCTCTGTGGCGCATACTGGAGGTACCTGGTGGGCTAGTTGGCCCCCAGGGACCCTCAGTATTCAAGGGGAATTCATTCTCCAACTTACAACGCGCCAGGGGGTGCGTTTGCTGAGTGCTGCAGTGAGGGGGCGGGGCCTCCGCCGCGATGCCAGCTTTTTTATTTTTTATTTTAAAAGGGGGGCTGTGTGGCCCCCCTTCTTTTATATTAATTGGGGCCCCGGGGACCCCATCCCCCGGGGCATGGCCACATTTTTTTTTTTTTTTTAAAGGAGGTGGGCTGCGTGGCCCCCCTCCTTAGGCCTTTAGTGGCCCCGGGGACCCCATCCCCCTGGTCTGTGCCTCTTTATTTTTTTACAATATTGGAGGGGGGCCGCGTGGCCCCCCTCCTGGGCCACTTCTGGCCCAAGGAACCCCATCCCCCGGGGCCGGCCCTCTCCATTGTGGACCATGGGGGGAGCCCCAATGCCCCACGGTCCCGCCGGCTCCCCGCCTCCTGCGGGAGACGGCATTGTTTTTCCACATGGGGAGCTGCTGGCATGCAGCTCCCCTTGTGGAAAAGTAATCTGCTTTGGATTTTGGAAGCGAGAGCAGGAAACCTGCTCTCGCTTCCAAAATCCAAAGCAGTGTTTGCTATGGCAGGGCGGGAGCCGCACGGCTCCCGTCCTGCCATAGCAAACAGCAGTGTCCCGGGGTGGGCACCCCGGGACACTGCAGGAGTTGGCCCTGGGGGGTGACGGTCCCCAGGGCCATGAAGGGCTCCAGGAGGAGGGCCGCGCGGCCCCCCTCCCTACCATTGCAAATCCCCGGGGAGGTGGTGGTCTCCGGGGCTCAGGGGTCCGTAACGGACCCCGCATTTACATTTTTAGTGCCCCAGGGAGGTGGCGGTCCTCGGGGCATGTGGGGGGGCTCGAGCCCCCCCACACAGGTTTTATTTTAAAAAAATAGAGCCCCGGGGAGGTGGCGGTCCCCGGGGCAGCATGGGGGGGATTGGGACCCCCCCACACATTTTTTTATCAGCCCCGGGGAAGTGGCGGTCCCCGGGGCAGCGTGGCAGGGATTGGGAACCCCCCATGCATTTTTTTAACAGCCCCGGGGAGGTGGCGGTCCCCGGGGCTCCGTGGGCCCCTGCGGGTCCCCGCTAATGAATTTACAGTGCCCCCGGGACCTGGCCCACCCGGGGGCTTTTTTTAAACAAAGCACGGGAGCCCGCGCTTTTAAAAAAAATAATTTTGCCGAGATTCGCGACCCCATTCGCGATTTCTGCTGAAATTATTTTTAAAAAAAGCCGTTTTTGGCCCTGGGGTCCTTGTGGGACTCCCTGAGCAGGGTGTTTCTACCCTGCCACCTTTTCTTCTTTTTTAATGTTTTTTCTACTGTTTTCCTGTGACTCGGTTCTCACAAGATGGCTGCCAACACTTCCTGGATTAGAGTGTTGGCAGCCAATTAGAATGAAGCTCATGGTCGGGAGAGTTCGCGAACCCACCTCGGCCACAGATATCAAAACTTTTTCTTTTTCTATTTTCTCAGAAACTACTGAACGGATTTACACCATTTAACAAAAAGGACCTTTTTTCTCGGCCCCTGCTTGGCGAATCACCCCGAAACTTTCAATACAGGAGCTGACCGGAGCTGATCACTAGTTTTGAAAATTTCGCGAAGATTCGTCAACCGGAGCCAAAGTTATTGGGAAAACAAAAAACGCTTTTCCTATGGAAACTAGGTCCTAACTATAACTACCTACTGGCGACCGCCAGTAGCTCGAGCCCCCCCACACGCTCCGGGGACCGCCACCTCCCCAGGGCACTAAAAATGTAAATGCGGGGGTCCGTTACGGACCCCCGAGCCCCTGGGACCACCACCTCCCCGGGGCTTTGTAATGGTAGGGAGGGGGGCCGCGCGGCCCCCCTCCTAGAGCCCTTCATGGGCCTGGGGACCACCACCCCCCAGGGCCAGCTCCTGCAGTGTCCCGGGGTGCACACCCCCGGGACACTGCTGTTTGCTATGGCAGGACGGGAGCTGTGCAGCTCCCACCCTGCCATAGCAAACACTGCTTTGGATTTTGGAAGCGAGAGCAGGTTTCCTCCTCTCGCTTCCAAAATCCAAAGCAGATTGCTTTTCCACAAGGGGAGCTGCATGTCAGCAGCTCCCCGTGTGGAAAAGCAATGCCGGCTCCCGCAGGAGGCGGTGAGCCGGCGGGACCGTGGGGGCATTGGGGCTCCCCCCACGGTCCCCAATGGAGAGGGCCGGCCCTGGGGCATGGGGTCCCCGGGGCCAGAAGTGGCCCAGGAGGGGCCACGCGGCCCCCCCTTAAATATTGTAAAAAAATAAAGAGGCACAGCCTAGGGGGATGGGGTCCCCGGGGCCACTAGAGGCCTGAGAAAGGGTGCCACGCAGCCCCCCTCCTTTAAAAATTAAAAAAATAATAATAATTTGGCATGCCCCAGGGGATGGGGTCCCCGGGGCCAAATTGGCCTTGGGAGGGGGGCCGCGCGGCCCCCATTCCTTTTTTTTTTTTTTTTTAATTTAAAAAAAAAAAGAGCAGGTCCTGGGGAATGGGGTCCCCAGGGCCCCAATTAATGTAAAAGAAGGGGGGCCACACAGCCCCCCTTGTAAAATAAAAAATACAAATAAAAAAGCCGGCATTGCGGCGGAGGCCCCCACCCCCTCACTGCAGCACTCAGCAAACGCGCCCCCTGGAGCATTGTAAGTTGGGTAATTAATTCCCCTTGAATACTGAGGGTCCCTGGGGGCCAACTAGCCCACCAGGTACCTCCAGTATGCACCACAGAGCTGCGTTGCAGAGAGATGTTCAGAGGCCACGCCTCTTTTTACACCTCTCTGCAACGCAGCTGTGTGGCGCTTACTGGAGGTACCTGGTGGGCTCGTTGGACCCCAGGGACCCTCAGGATTCAAGGGGACTTAATCTCCCAACTTAAAACGCGCAACGGGGCGGGTTTGCACAGTGGTGAACGGAGGGGGCTGGGCCTAATGTGACATGTGTGCAAACACGTCCTGTGGCGTGTTTTAAGTTGGGGGATTAAGTCTCCTTGAATCCTGAGGGTCCCTGGGGCCAACTAGCCCACCAGGTACCTCCAGTAAGCGCCACAGAGTTGCGTTGCAGGGAGGTGTAAAAAGGGGCGTGGCCTCGGACCACCTCTATGCAACGCAGCCCTGTAGTGCTTACTGGAGGTTTCTGGTGGGCTAGTTGGCCCCCAGGGACCCTAAGGATTCAAGGGGACTTAATCCCCCAACTGAAAGCGCGCCACAGGGCACGTTCGCACACTTGTCACATCAGGCCCCGCCCCCTCCCTGCACCACTGTGCAAACGGACCCTCTGTTGTGTTGTAAGTTGGGGGATTAAGTCCCCTTGAATCCTGAGGGTCCCTTGGGTCCAACTAGCCCACCAGGTACCTCCAGTAAGCGCCCATGAGCTGCGTTGCATAGAGGTGTAAAAAGGGGCGTGGCCTCGGAACACCTCTCTGAAACACAACTCTGTGCCGCTTCCTGGAGGTACCTGGTGGGCTAGTTGGCCCCCAGGGACCCTCAGGATTCAAGGGGACTTAATCCCCCAACTTACAATGTGCTAGGGGGCACATTTGCACAGTGGTGCAGGGAGGGGCGGGGCCTGATATAAGAAGCTAGCAATCCTGCTGTGTGGGACTTACTGGTGGTAATAAAAGGGATAGTTGGCCCCAAGGTTAACGTTGGGGGCTAACTACTCCTCCTGTTACCTCCAGTAAATACCACACAGTGGGATTGCTAAGAGGTGTTTTGGAGGCCACTCTCACCTTTCTCCACCACTCTGGAAACGCGACTGGTATGTTATAGTTAGAAATTAGCATTTAAAAAACCTTTGAAATTCACTGAAAAAACCATAGGTTTCAGGGACGTTATAGTTAGAAATTAGCATTTAAAAAACCATTGAAATTCACTCAAAAAACCATAGGTTTCAGACACGTTATAGTTAGAAATTAGCATTTAAAAACCTTAGAAATTCACTGAAAAAACCATAGGTTTCAGGGACGTTATAGTTAGTTGGACATTTCTCTCATACTAAACCATAGAAATTGCCCCATTATAGTTAGTTCAGCTAACTATAACTCGTGCACCCGCAATACACTTCTGATGACGTCACATATTACATCATTCATGACATGGTCAGTGACATCACCTATGACATCTCAAATGACATGGATGATATCATCAGTAAGCCTGGGCGTAGTTCGCGAAGTAGCGCTACGCGAAGCTACGTGAAGTGCAGTTCGCACTACGCGAGCTACGCGTAGCACTACGCGAACTGCGTAGTGCGCTGTTCGCGATGATTGCACAGTGCCGGATGCTTGTCCGCACTGTGCAATCATTGAAAAGGGCATCTTGCACAGTGCGAGCTGTCTTTTACTGCCGCTCGAGTAGATTTTTACTCGAGCGGCAGCTTTCTCAACGCGGACTGGTAGTTTCTCATCGCGAGCGGTCGCGAGCATACGCGACCACTCGCAATGAGAAACCTGACCTCCCCGCGTTGAGAATCTTGCCGGGAGGTTTATTTTCCACGCTTGCGATCGGCAACTTGATGTTGCTGATCGCGAATGAGGAAAAAGTCTCGCCGGGATGTCATTTTGCTTGCTCGCGGTCGCCAACTTGACGTTGAGGACTGCGAGCAAGCAAAAAATGACCGCTGCACTACGCTACGCGTGTTTGCACTGTGCTACGTGCAATTCGCGTTGTGCGAAGTAGCGCAAACTTCGCAAACTACGCGAGCGTAGCGTAGTGCTTTGCCCAGGGTTAGTCATCAGTGATGTCATGAGTGATGTCATTTGAGATGTCATCAGTGATGTCACTGACCATGTCATGAGTGATGTAATATGTGACGTCATCAGCAGTGCATTGCGGGGGCGCGAGTTATAGTTAGCTGAACTAACTATAACGGGGGAATTTCACGGGTTTTGTACGAGTGCAATGTCCAACTAACTATAACTGTCCCTAAAACCTATGATTTTTTCAGTGAATTTCTAAGGTTTTTTAAATGCTAATTTCTAACTATAACGTGCCTGAAACCTATGGTTTTTTCAGTGAGTTTCAAAGATTTTTCAAATGCTAGTTTGTAACTATGCCTACAGAAGTAGGACATGTGAAGAAAGAAGAAAAAACGCACAGAAAGAAGCAAAAGAAATGTCGAAAGAAACAGAAGTCCACCAAGATGAAGAAAAATCCAGGAAGAAGCAAGACATGTGCAGAAAGAACCAACAGAGGAGCAGAAAGAGGCCTGGTTGCAAAATCATCCTGTGCCCACATCTTTTTCAGACGGGTACTGGTGGTAACTGACTCTGACTAACCAGGCCTAGAGCCAGTGCAATGCTAAAAGACACTCAGAATACAGTGAAAACACCTACATACACTAGGAAACACTATGCGTTGGGGTACCCCTGTGATTAGCATGACCTCCTCTGTAAGGCCCTAGTACATAATAGGGCAGGGGGATTAAAACTTCCTCTTAAAACGCGCCATGGGGCACATTTGCACACTGGTGTAGGGAGGGGGGGCCTGAGGTTACATGTGTGCAAACACTCCCTCTGGCCGTTTTAAGTTGGGGGATAAAGTCCCCTTGAATCCTAAGGGTCCCTGGGGTCCAACTAGCCCACCAGGTACCTCCAGTAAGCGCCACAGAGCTGCGTTGCACAGAGGTGTAAAAAGGGGTGTGGCCTGGACCACCTCTCTGCAACGCAACCCTGTGGCGCGCACTGGAGGTACCTGGTGTGCTAGTTGGCCCCCAGGGTCCCTCAGGATTCAAGGGGAATTAATTCCCCAACTTAAAACGCGCCACAGGGTGTGTTTGCACACATGTCACCTGAGGCCCTGCCCCCTCCCTTCACCACTGTGCAAACGCGCCCTGTGGAGCGATTTAAGTTGGGTTATTAGGTCACCTTGAATCCTGAGGTTCCCTGGGGCCCAACTAGCCCACCAGGTACTTCCAGTAAGCGCCACAGGCCTGCATTGCAGAGAGGTGGTCAGAGGCCACGCCCCTTTTTACACCTCTCTGCAACGCAGCTCTGTGGCGCTTAATGAAGGTAGCTGGTGGGCTAGTTGCACCCCAGGGACCCTCAGGATTCAAGGGGAGTTAATCCCCCAACTTAAAATGCGCCACAGTGCGTGTTTGCACACATGTCACCTCAGGCCCCACCCCCTCCCTTCACCACTGTGCAAACGCGCCCGTGGCGTGTTTTAAGTTGGGGAATTAAGTCCCCTTGAATCCTGAGGGTCCCTGGGGTGCAACTAGCCTACCAGCTACCTCCATTAAGCGCCACAGAGCTGCGTTGCGGAGAGGTGTAAAAAGGGGCGTGGCCTCAGAACACCTCTCTGCAACGCAGCCCCCTGGCGCATACTGGAGGTTCCTGGTGGGCTAGTTGGCCCCCAGGGACCCCCAGTATTTGGCGCATTTGCAGAGTGCTGCCAAGGAGGGGGCGTGGCCTCTGGCGCAATGCCGGTGTTTTATTTATTTATTTTTTTACGAAGTGGGGCTGTGTGGCCCCCCTTCTTTTTCTAATTTATTGGCCCTGGGGACCCCATCCCCCAGGGCCTGCCCCCTAATATTTTTTTCAAAAAATTTGGAAGGGGGCCACGTGGCCCCCCTCCCGAGGCCTTAATCGGCCCCAGGGACCCCATCCCCCGGGGCATGGCCTTCTTTTTAAAAAAAAATGTTTTGGAGGGGGGCTGCATTGCCCCCCTCCCGGGCCACTTGTAGCCCTGGGGACCCCATCCCCTGGGGCTGGCCCTCTCCGTTGGGGACCTTGGGGGGGTCCCCAATACCCCCACGGTCCCGCCGGCTCCACGCGTCCTGCGGGAGCCGGCATTGCTTTTCCACACGGGGAACTGCTTAGATGCAGCTCCCCATGTGGAAAAGCAATTGCTGAATTTTGGAAGAGAGAGCAGGTTTCCTGCTCTCTCTTCCAAAATTCAAAGCAAGTTTGCTATGGCAGGACGGGAGCCGCGAGGCTCCCGCCCTGCCATAGCAAACAGCAGTGTCCCGGGGGTGGGCACCCCGGGACACTGCAGGAGCCGGCCCTGGGGGGTGGTGGTCCCCAGGGCCATCACAGGCTCCAGGAGGGGGGCCGCGCGGCCCCCCTCCCAACATCTGCAAAGCCCCGGGGAGGTGGTGGTCCCCGGGGCTTGGGGGTCCGAAACGGACCCCCACATTTCAATTCTTAGTGCCCCGGGGAGGTGGCGGTCCCCGGGGCGTGTGGGGGGCCTTAGAGGCCCCCCACACAATTTTATCATTTACCCCCACATGCCCCCAGGACTTGGCCCACCCGGGGGCCAAATACCATCGAAGCGCGGGAGACCGCGCTTCGTTTTTTTTTTCACGGCGGGTTCCGCGCATCCTAAGCGCATCCCGCCGATTTAAAAAAAAAAAAAATGCTTTTTTTGGCCCTGGGGGTCCTTGTGGGACCCCCTACGCAGGACTAGGGGGTCAGGGTGTTTCTACCCTGCCCCCTTTTTGCGTTTTTTGCATTTGTTTCTCTCATTTCTTGTGCCTCGGTTCTACCGACCCCCGCTTGATGAATCACCCCGAAACTTTCAAAACAGGAGCGGACTCATTTGAGATGTCATCAGTGATGTCATGAGTGATGTAATATGTGACGTCATCAGCAGTGCATTGCGGGCGCGCGAGTTATAGTTAGCTGAACTAACTATAACGGGGGAATTTCTATGATTTTGTACAAGTGAAATGTCCAACTAACTATAACGCCACTGAAACCTATGGTTTTTTCAGTGAATTTCTAAGGTTTTTTAAATGCTAATTTCTAACTATAACATGCCTGAAACCTATGGTTTTTTCAGTGAATTTATAAGGTTTTTTAAATGCTAATTTCTAACTATAACGTGCCTGAAACGTATGGTTTTTTCAGTGAATATATATATATTTATTATACTATGTATACATGTGAAAATGTCTCGGTCCCCTGTTTGCCTCGGTGGCACGGAAAAAAAGGGTGGAACTGACGTCAGCACGCCGACGAGGTCCTCTTATGGCTCCGATGACGTCATACGGTGTCGCGAGCGGAGCCATGCTCGTTGACGTGGGAGAGCTAGGAAAGAATTTCCGTGGAATGCTGGTGCAGGGGATATTCACCTAAGTGTTCAGGCTAGTCCTTTGGGAGCAACTGTTTATGTTGCCACTCCAGAAACCGAAACCAGTGATCCGAGGGCAGAGGCCCTGCAGATGGAACACGAGGTGGGGTGCCCAGTCGTGTGCACCGGCGGGGCAGCGAAGTGACAAGCACCACAACCCACAAAAAACGTAACGAGGGCACTGAATAACACAGGATCTTCTCTTTGTATCTGGCAGGAACAACGAAGTTAAAATGCCCTAGTACCAAAATGCAGAATTAGTGCTACAACGGTCTGCAAGAGGACCTGCGATGCCGCTTCTGCCTCCCGTACCCTGGAGGCGGCACATGGGTCACGCGGTACGGTCATACTGCGGTGGGACGCACACTTGTTGACCTCTCATGGCACTGCTCCACACTTCAGGGAGGATGCTTTCCATTAGCTATGTTTTCTGATGACATGTCGCGCCGGCCCCGTCCAACAACAGAACTCCTTTAGATCCAAACAGACTCTTCCACTCTCTCACCGGAAGTGAAACCAGGCCACGCGAACACTTTCACAATACAACAGCCGGGAATGCACTTTTCGGTAAAAACCCACATTCCTTCCTCCTAATTAATCAAATAAACGTCTCACTGAAGAACAGGGGCCAGCTTCGATCGGTAAACAGCCGTTACAATGACTTTTTTACTTTGCGATACCATTAGAACGCATGCATTACCACGCATGCGTTGTACATCACGAAGTCAAGACTACGCATTTTTTTAGAACGCATGGTCATTTACCACGCATGCTTTTACAACGAATTTTGTTGTAAAGGTATGTATGGTAAATGACCATGCGATCTAAAAAACATGTAGACGATCCATGTCGTTGTAAGGAAACAGAGGCTGTTCTGTTTCCTCACAACGACGTGCACCGCCCCTCAGAGATGACGTGAAGCAGGAACCACGAGGAGAGAGGAACCATGAGGAGTGAGAGGTAAGGGGGATTGGGCATGGGGTGGGGCTTTCTTTTCTAGGGTTTAGGGTAGTGCAGTGGTGTTTGGGTGGTGTAGGGGGTCGTGCTGGGGGTAGTGTTTTAGGGTTTAGGGTAGTGCAGTGGTGTTTGGGTAGTGTAGGGGTCGTGCTGGGAGTAGTGTTTTAGGGTTTAGGGTAGTGCAGTAGTGTAGGGGGTCATGCTGGGGGTAGTGTTTTAGGGTTTAGGGTAGTGCAGTGGTGTATGGGTAGTGTAGGGGGTCGTGCTGGGGTAGTGTTTTAGGGTTTAGGGTAGTGCAGTGGTGTTTGAGTAGTGTAGGGGGTCATGCTGGGGGTAGTGTTTTAGGGTTTAGGGTAGTGCAGTGGTGTTTGGGTCATGTAGGGGGTCGTGCTGGGGTAGATTTAGGGTTTAGGGTAGTGCAGTGGTGTTTGAGTAGTGTAGGGCGTCATGCTGGGGGTAGTGTTTTAGGGTTTAGGGTAGTGCAGTGGTGTTTGTGTAGTGTAGGGCATTGTGCTGGGGGTAGTGTTTTAGGGTTTATGTTAGTGCAGTGGTGTTTGGGTAGTGTAGGGGGTCGTGCTGGGGTAGTGTTTTAGGGTTTAGGGCAGTGCAGTGGTGTTTGTGTAGTGAAGGGGTCATGCTGTGGGTAGTGTTTTAGGGTTTAGGGTAGTGCAGTCATGTTTGTGTAGTGTAGGGGGTTGTGTTTTAGGGTATAGGGTAGTGCAGTGGTGTTTGGGTAGTGTAGGGGGTCATGCTGGGGTTAGTGTTTTAGGGTTTAGGGTAGTGCAGTGGTGTTTGGGTAGTGTAGGGTGTCGTGCTGGGGGTAGTGTTTTAGGGTTTATGGTAGTGCAGTGGTGTTTGTGTAGTGTGGGAGGTCATGCTGGGGGTATATTTAGGGTTTAGTGTAGGGCAGTGGTGTTTGGGTAGTGTAGGGAGTCGTGCTGGGGGTAGTGTTTTAGGGTTTAGGGTAGTGCAGTGGTGTTTGGGTAGTGTAGGGAGTCGTGCTGGTGGTAGTGTTTTAGGGTTTAGGGTAGTGCAGTTATGTTTGGCTAGTGTAGGGTGTCGTACTGGGGGTAGTGTTTTAGGGTTTAGGGTAGTGCAGTGGTGTTTGGGTAGTGGAGGGGGTAGTGTTTTAGGGTTTAGGGTAGTGCGCCCAACCAGCCACAATATCCGTGGACAAAGGGGATCCTGACTCTTTGGAACGCTCCGTCAATTGAATAATTTGGGTCAAGGGCCCTACCACGTCCAAGACCTATCAATTCCTTTCTTGGGATCCCTCATATACTTGGAGAAAAAGGTACATAGTTTCTCATCAATTTCAGGTGTGTGTGCCACCTTCCCCTTCAGTGAGGGCCTGGGGCATTCTCCTCTCATCCTATTCCTGACCTCCCTTTCAAGGGGTTGATGGCTTTTCCCCACCACATACTCTGCCACTTTGGTGTCAGGTGTCCACTCTGCCGACCTAGGATGGTAAATTTGGGTAGGCTCGAACATGTCCGAGTGGACCCCGTCCCCAACTGGGGACTGAGAGCAGTGGGACTCTGGACGCCAGGGACCCCCCGAGTCCTTATCCTCATCGGAGGAGAAATCGTCCTCCGATACACCCTCTCCCTCTAAGGGAAACCCACCGTCGGGGTCTACAATAGTGGTGACAGTGTCGCAATTTTCTCCGGGCCCCTCCTCCTCCCGGCAGGGTGCATGTTTTAGCGTTCGCGCACTCTTGAGGAAGGTCTCCGTAAGTTTATCAAATCCTTCCAAGTGCCCCGCGTTATGCTTAACGGCCCTTTTATTCCCCATCTGGGAGCTACTTGGACCCGCCACCACCAGATCTGGGTCACTGAACACCCCAGGGATGCTTTTCGCCAGCTTATCAACCTGATCCCTAAGAGGAGCCAGCGCCTAGAAATAGCCAGAGAGAGGGCTTGGTCCACTGCTGGAGGGAGAAGTTGGGGGCCATTCCTCCTCCACTTCCTGGTAGGAGGAGTAAAAATGGTCTTCTGGAGAAGACATGATAGCAGAGGGTGTGAGCACAGAACAAATGCCCTTAAAATCCTTAAGACAGCCCCCTCGCCGGTGCTCCAACAGCTGGGCTTTCCCCGAAGCTGTTATAAGAATAGACTGAGGCGCAATACCAATTACCACCACCAGGTGGCGCTGGTCACTAACGTGGCCGTGTGGGGAAATCACCGCGTAGTGGTGTCAAAATTAGGCGAGGGTTGGTCGGGAATCAAGCGGACACTAAAGGAGTGACCGGATTCCCAAACGTGCGTAAAGACCAGCGGGAGCGCTCGACGGAGCTGCCTCGCTCGGACCAGACGCGCCTGACAGGATCTCACCGTGTGCAGAGCACACAGCGGGAGAAACTGCGAGGGGGAGAACGTGCTCGGGCAAGAGCCTGCTGCGCAGGGAATATGAAACAATACCAAGGCAATAATGCTAATAACGTGCACAAGAAACCGCTATACAAACAGCAACAACGTCAGATTAAGCCAAGAATGTAAGGAATGCACTAACTGACGAGCAGTGAAGAAAGAGGAAGCGGAAGGGACGTCACGATATTATATACGATGGACTGTGATATTATTGGACTATAGTTGCCTTGGAGACTACCCCCTAATGGTTCATGGGTTGTGTAGTCTTTTGTTTAATGATTGTTGTGTTACGTTTTCTTTGAACCGCTATGCAAATAAAGTGAGGAAAGATATGCATAATCCTCGCCTCCGTCCTGCCATAGAATTCATTAAACTTTATTTGATCTGATTTAGAAACAGAGATCATAAAAGTGTACATAAAAACAGTAAATCCTCTTTCCTAATACAATACAGTGAGAATTAATTAAAACCAGTAGGTAAAAACGGGTGTTACAAAGCCCGGTTAGAGCAACTTCAGGTTAACAGAATCGTAAAGTTCAATGTTTTGCAAGATCAATCTCATGTACTTCGTGCAAAATACGCAATAGGGGTCCAAGTAAGATGTAACGCTCCAATACCTGACCAGTTTGCACTATATAAAACTGCAGAAAAAATAAAAATAAAAAGTGTTTTGCACACTTCTGTCATTGGGCTATATGTGGGCTACATCTGGGTGATATTTGTGCTACATTTGGGCTCTTTTTTCTCTGGTGGCCATCTTGGAAGACTTATTTGTTATGAAGTTTCCTAATTTCATCATTTACTGCAGTCTCCTCAGTAGGAAATGCTTTCAGTTTTTTACTTTGATTCCATCAATAAGGCATTCAGATGTGTCACACATTTGCCATAAATTCAGAATGTTAGCACTCTAGTTGTTCATTAGATCACTGTAGTAAAGCTACTGCTCACCAGGGAGTTAACTGGAAGTCTACTGCTGGTATTGAAAGTGATTGTTTCAGTCTGCATGTCAGAATTTTCTAATGAAATAGAAGAGGATTTGAGATCTCACTTAAAACATGCCCTACATTTTCTTTCTGCAGCACTAACCATAATTTCTATGGCAAAATGAACCCCCTCATTTTGTTCCTTTTTAAATTAAATGTTTTAAGTGTTACCAGTTTATTCCAATCAAGATGGCTTCAGGTGTGCCATACTTTTGTCATAAGTAAGGCTGTTAGCACTCTAGCTGTTCTTTAGAACACTCTGGGAAGCTGCAGTAGAACACAAAGGCATCAACTGACAGGCTGCTCCTGTTGAAATATAACAGAAAGATATTTGAGATCTCACTTAAAACATGTCCTAATTTTTCTTTCTACAGCACTAACCATAATTTCTATGACAAAATGACCCCCCTCATTGTGTTCCTTTTTAAATTAAATGTTTTAAGAGTTACCAGTTTATTCCAATCAAGATGGCTTCAGGTGTGCCATAATGTTGTCATAAGTAAGACTGTTAGCACTCTAGTTGTTCTTTAGAACACTCTGGGAAGCTGCAGTAGAACACAAAGGCATCAACTGACAGGCTGCTCCTGTTGAAATATAACAGGAAGATATTTGAGATCACACTTGAAACATGTCCTAATTTTTCTTTCTACAGCACTAACCATAATTTCTATGACAAAATGAACCCCATCATTTTGTTCCTTTTTAAATTAAATGTTTTAAGTGTTACCAGTTTATTCCAATCAAGATGGCTTCAGGTGTGCCATACTTTTGTCATAGGTAAGGCTGTTAGCACTCTAGTTGTTCTTTAGAACACTCTGGGAAGCTGCAGTAGAACACAAAGGCATCAACTGACAGGCTGCTCCTGTTGAAATATAACAGGAAGATATTTGAGATCTCACTTAAAACATGTCCTAATTTTTCTTTCTACAGCACTAACCATAATTTCTATGGCAAAATGAACCCCCTCATTTTGTTCCTTTTTAAATTAAATGTTTTAAGTGTTACCAGTTTATTCCAATCAAGATGGCTTCAGGTGTGCCATACTTTTGTCATAAGTAAGGCTGTTAGCACTCTAGCTGTTCTTTAGAACACTCTGGGAAGCTGCAGTAGAACACAAAGGCATCAACTGACAGGCTGCTCCTGTTGAAATATAACAGAAAGATATTTGAGATCTCACTTAAAACATGTCCTAATTTTTCTTTCTACAGCACTAACCATAATTTCTATGACAAAATGACCCCCCTCATTGTGTTCCTTTTTAAATTAAATGTTTTAAGAGTTACCAGTTTATTCCAATCAAGATGGCTTCAGGTGTGCCATAATGTTGTCATAAGTAAGACTGTTAGCACTCTAGTTGTTCTTTAGAACACTCTGGGAAGCTGCAGTAGAACACAAAGGCATCAACTGACAGGCTGCTCCTGTTGAAATATAACAGGAAGATATTTGAGATCACACTTGAAACATGTCCTAATTTTTCTTTCTACAGCACTAACCATAATTTCTATGACAAAATGAACCCCATCATTTTGTTCCTTTTTAAATTAAATGTTTTAAGTGTTACCAGTTTATTCCAATCAAGATGGCTTCAGGTGTGCCATACTTTTGTCATAGGTAAGGCTGTTAGCACTCTAGTTGTTCTTTAGAACACTCTGGGAAGCTGCAGTAGAACACAAAGGCATCAACTGACAGGCTGCTCCTGTTGAAATATAACAGGAAGATATTTGAGATCTCACTTAAAACATGTCCTAATTTTTCTTTCTACAGCACTAACCATAATTTCTATGGCAAAATGAACCCCCTCATTTTGTTCCTTTTTAAATTAAATGTTTTAAGTGTTACCAGTTTATTCCAATCAAGATGGCTTCAGGTGTGCCATACTTTTGTCATAAGTAAGACTGTTAGCTCTCTAGTTGTTCTTTAGAACACTCTGGGAAGCTTGCAGTAGAACACAAAGGCATCAACTGACAGGCTGCTCCTGTTGAAATATAACAGGAAGATATTTGAGATCTCACTTAAAACATGTCCTAATTTTTCTTTCTACAGTACTAACCATAATTTCTATGACAAAATGAACCCCCTCATTTTGGTCCTTTTTAAATTAAATGTTTTAAGAGTTACCAGTTTATTCCAATTAAGATGGCTTCAGGTGTGCCATAATTTTGTCATAAGTAAGACTGTTAGCGCTCTAGTTGTTCTTTAGAACACTCTGGGAAGCTGCAGTAGAACACAAAGGCATCAACTGACAGGCTGCTCCTGTTGAAATATAACAGGAAGATATTTGAGATCACACTTGAAACATGTCCTAATTTTTCTTTCTACAGCACTAACCATAATTTCTATGACAAAATGAACCACATCATTTTGTTCCTTTTTAAATTAAATGTTTTAAGTGTTACCAGTTTATTCCAATCAAGATGGCTTCAGGTGTGCCATACTTTTGTCATAAGTAAGGCTGTTAGCACTCTAGTTGTTCTTTAGAACACTCTGGGAAGCTGCAGTAGAACACAAAGGAATCAACTGACAGTCTCTGCCCTTGTTGGATGTACATGTTTTACTGAGAATGTCAGACTTCATTCTCACATGACTGAGAAAGATAATGTGAATTTACAGAAAATATGCTCTCATTTTAGCTTCTGGAGCACCTTCCAAAACTGTATGGGACAAGCATGTGAAAATAGTTTTCTCTCAAACATGATTCATGATATCCCAGCAGAAGGTTTTTCACAGGGTAAAATCACCTTAGAACACACCACAATTCCTGAAATTAGTATGGTACCATCAACAAATGAATTCTAATGTAACTAAAGTCTGTTATCACCCTTTATAGTTCTCCTTTTGGTAACCCTCAAAATCTTCGATTCACTACAATGCATTTCAATGGGGTACTATCATTTATATTGGTCCCAAGATGGCTGCCAGCAATTCCAGGATGAAGTGCTGACAGCCAATCAGATCTCACGATGACATGTGTGGTTAGGCTCCGCCCAGATATATATGTGTTTTCTTTTTCAAATTTCTCAGGAACTACTGAACGGATTTACACCATTTAACCAAAAGGCACGACTCTGAACCAAGGGCTACCTTTTTGCCAAATTTGGTGTAATTCCGTTCAGCAGTGCGGGCTGTAGCTGCGATGAAAGGTTCCTATGGAAAATTGCATGGGGAAAACACGTTTTGGGACCCCCCTTTTTTCTAGGCCCCCACTTGACGAATCACCCCGAGACTTTCAGGATAGGAGCGGACCAGAGTGCTCCACAAGTTTTGAAAATTTCGCGAAGATTCGTCAACCGGCGCCAAAGTTATTTCAAATAGAATGTTGAGGATTTCCTATGGAAAATAGGTCCTAACTATAACTATCTACTGGTGACCGCCAGTAGATAATATATATATATACAAATTTTCAGGGTGATCTGTAAAGCAGGGGCCGAGAAAAAAAGGGGTTCCCAAAACATGTTTTCTCAATGTTAATTCCCATAGAAACTTGACACAGCTACAGCCGGAACCGCTGAGCTGAATTACACCAAATTTTGCAGAAAGGTAGCTGTTGGTTTCAATAAGCGACTTTTTCTCTTTTGGTGTGAATCCATTCAGTATTTGCAGAGTTATTAAAAGAAATTCAAATTTGTATATATAGGTATGCAGATCCTCCGAGGATCCGAGAGTCCCTGTGCTCAAATCTGATTGGCTTCCAACATTTCAAACTAGCAAGTGTTGACAGACTACTTGGGATTAGTCCTACAAAAAATGTTTTCAAAAAAGAGAAGGGGGACAGGTAGGAATACCCTGACCTCCTAGGCCAATTGGGGGTGGGGTCCAAGAGGGACCCCTCCAGCGCAAATAAAAGTTTTTTTTGCAAAGAAATTTTGGCAGGAGGTGTGCTGGATACACAGCTTCAACTGAAAAGTGCGGGCTTCCGTGCTTACCTAATGTTTATCCACAGGGCATTAGGAAATACAAACATCCTATGGCTTATGAAAGAAGCCCTGAGGACTGCCACCTCCCCAGGGCACTTTGAAATATGTACACAGCCGTTTCATCTGGGCCTGGCCATGTCCCAGGGACCACCACCTTCTGGGGCCAACAATGTAAGATAAATGCGGGGGGCCCACATGGCCCCCTGCAGCCCCAAGGACTGCCACCTCCCCGGAGTAATCAATGTAAAATAAATGCATGGGGCCCGCACGGCCTCCCGCAGCTTTGTGGCCCCTGGGTCATCCCACACCCCAAGGACCACCACCTCCCCAGGGTAATCAATGTAAAATAAATGAGGGGGAACTGCATAGCCTGCTGCAGCTCTGGGGACCACCAACCCCCTGGGGCTCAAAGAAAATAATGAAAGAGGCCCACCGTAGGCCCTGGGGACCACCGCCTACCTGGTGCTTGAATAAACATTGGAGGGGGGCTGTGCAGACCCCATTAGGAGCCATGGATGGCCCTGGGGACTGCCATCATCTAGGACTAGCTCCTGCTATCTCCCGAGGTGCCCACCCTCACAAGGTAGCTGTTTGCTTTTGCCTAGTGCGAGCTGATAGTTCCCACCAAGAACATAACTCTGCTTTCTGCAAGTCAGAGCTGACAAACAGCTGTGGCTTGCGGAAAGCGGAGTTTTCATCTGTTTCTCTGCACGCATATATGCATGCAGGGAAAACGACAGACAGGGAGCTGCCTTTCAGCAGCCCCCTGTCTGTCATTGCAATGCTAGCTCCCGCAGAAGGTGGGGTGCTGGCTGGGACTGTGGGGGACTTGAGGTACCCCAGGGATCCCCAACACAGGTCACCAGAATAAAGAGACCGGGCCCTGGTGGATGGGATACCCGGGGTCGAAATAGGCCTGGGGAGGGGGGGGCACATGGCCCCATCCCCATAGTGTAATGGCTGTGGCCCAGAGTATGGGGTCCCCAGGGCATAAAACAGCCCAGGGATGGGGGCCACCTGGTCCCCCTCCCCTAATAAAAATAAATTTTAAAAAAGGTCAGTCCCGGGGATGTCGTTGGAGGCCCCGCCCCCTTTCTCGACCACTTTGCAAAGGGGCCTCCTGGTGCACGACTGGTTGGAGGATGAAGTCCCCTTGGATGCAGAGGATCCTTGGGGGCCAACAACCCCTTTCGCTACCTCTAGTAAGCAATGTTCCCTGAAAGGTGCATGCATGCACCCTCCCTTCCTTCACCGCGCAGACAAACATGCAGTTTTCTGCCACGTCACTTCCTGCATCACTCGAGAGTATGAAACCATTTGTCATCAGTGCTGCATATAAAGACCAAGCAGCGCGATAACACAGTCACTCTCTTCGCAGCAGAGCAGGCCAAGAAGGGGCAGTCAATCTAGAGAAGAGATCACAGTGCACAAGAACACCGCCAAGCATGAGGTTCATGTTTTTTACAAGTCCTCTGAGTTACAGCAGGCCATGGAGTTGAGCAGGCAGCTCCTTCTACATCTGCTGCTTACTGTGTTAGTATGGCCGAATAAAGGGGACTTGTCTGCTCTCTGTTGAGGGGTGTTTGGTTTTGCATCTCAGCGCCTTCTGCTATGGATGACACATTGTAGGACAGGAAGGGGCTCAGTATGTACTATCGATAAAAAAAATCTCAGTGGCTTACTAATGTGCACTTTGCCTGCTTGTAGTGTGGTTCTAGGACCTGTGGTAGTTATGTGACTACTAAGTTTGAAAAACATTATGTTCGAGAAAATCGTGTCTTAAGCTAGTGAGCGTGGCGCCTCCGTCCCTGCGCAGATGGTATGTTATCCCGACGATTAGGATCTGGTTGGGCTGTGAAAATTAAGCACTGTGCTATGCGGTTCTGCCTCGCATTACCGTTTTGCCGCATAATGGTGAAACATTGCCATTTTTCAAAGA
Organism: Calotriton arnoldi; assembly: GCA_963921515.1. Taxonomy (NCBI): domain Eukaryota; kingdom Metazoa; phylum Chordata; class Amphibia; order Caudata; family Salamandridae; genus Calotriton; species Calotriton arnoldi. The sequence goes on from CAWUFW010024108.1 coordinate 42,495, forward strand.
GAAACGTGCGCATTTTCATTTTTTTACAACTGCCTTTTCCCTTTCTCTACACACTGTCTTCATTTCTACCAATACCTTTGCATTCCTAAATAGCATTTCTCAGATTGCATTTCCCTTTTCTTTAGTGTTTCCTCATCGTCCCTCACCATTTTGTTGTTCTGCCCCCAGAGGTATTGATCAACCCAGTGCCCAGTAGTGTATTGCTGCTCTCATACCCTATAATGTTGTGTATGTACTCTCTCTCTCTCTCCCTCACACACACGTTCCCACAGCTTGTCTAGGTGCTGTGTTTGCAAATATATTATGGGTTTTAAAACACCTGCTGCTGGTTCCTGGCTTCCTGCAATTTCCAGGCAACAATAAAAATGTCAAGACAATTCCGGTGATTAATGTTTTTCCTGGAGAGAGATTGAGTTTTGTCTAGTGGAAGTTTTGACTCATCTTAATGTACTGCAGTGGTTAATATGCCTGCTGCAAAGACTGTGTACCATGCAGATACAAAGTAATGTAAATAGGTCACTGGGTTACTGCTTTTGTCAGAGAGATCCTTTTGCAGATTATTTAAATTAAATCCTTATACAAGAACAGTAATCTAATAATTTTCACCAAAAGCTGCAAGCACATTGCAAGGTATAGATTAGAGCGTTATGATTTCTTTCCCAATCTTTCAATATACTAATGTTGCAAAAAGGGTTCATTTGGGTAAGAAATCAATTCTAAATATTAAAGAGAACCTCCAACCATGGTGTTACATTTTTAATTCGGAGTTTGTGCTTCTCCAGATGAAGCATTCTGAAACTATACTGTCTACCAGTATGGATGACATGTGACTCCTTCACCGTGTAGTCCACTGTCTTGTGTATCATTTCCTATTCACTGATTTACACACATATCATTGATTGTCTCTGTTGAATGTGTGTGTGATGTAAAGTGCTCTGACACCCTACACTGTTATGAGTAACGCTATAAAACTAATTAAATGCATGTGAGAGACAGTGGTTATGGAGACTTATGGGGCCCTGTTAAAGGGTGGTAGTGAGGGAATCTGTGGTCGAGATGGTCATTGGGGGGCACCACCAAACATTGTCGCACTTGGCGCTACTAGTACTAAAGCCGGCCCTGATAATAAATGCAAATAAACAAAAGGGCTTGCAGTTTACTCTTGGAATGGAAAGATGCTTTTGGCTATTGAATTTTCTGAGATTTTCTTAGAGAAGTTTGCGCAACTAATCTCTAGGATAAAGTAAGCAGCAAATTGTAAGAAAAGATAGGTTGCCATGGACTTCTGTCTTTGAGCCCACAGCAAATGTGACAAGATAAAAACAAGATTTAAATGCACCTTTATTGCTCAATCAAGTTCTGAAGGAATAGAGCGCCTGGTTTTTGTCAGCTCACCAGAACGGGTCAGTAGGCCCTAAAATAGCTCACCCAGATAAAATCGGATTAGTTATAGTGTTCCGTAAAGTTTCATAATGGTTTAAACTCCTGATTTCGATCTTCCCTAACTGGGGTGTATGTTTTATTTAGCAAGTCATATCCTTGGGGTGTGCCACTAGGTCACGAAACTGCCTTAATGCCGTATTACATGTAGCAATGTTTGTAAAAATATCCTTTTTTTTCTTTAGTTGTAAATCAAAAGTATGGAGTGGCAAATGCCACTGATCTTGGTAGTTGCATGCTGCACTCACGTGAATTGTAAGTTTCTTGGCGCATGTACCCCTGGCCACAGTGCACAGAGACCTTACACTGGTGCACACAGTTGAAATAAAATAGAGGGAACATTGCCAGTAAGTCCCACACATCAGGATTGCTGAGTACTCATCCGAGGCCCGCCCCTTTTGTGCACCACCCTGCAAACACACCTCCTGGTGCACTACTGGTTGGGGGATGAAGTCCCCTTGGATGCTGAGGATCCTTGGGAGCCAGCAACCCCTCCTGTTACCTCCAGTAAGTCCCTCACAGCGGGATTGTTGAGAGCTCATCGGAGGCCCTGGGTGGTACATGAGCATTCTATTGCAACCACTGATGGGTTTTGACATAATTCCCTATCTACTAACAGGCATTCACTCTGAAAAAGTGGAACAACTTTTAAAAGTCTCCACATTTGGGGGGCGTGGCTTGCCACCCACGGAAGATGGCAGTGTTTCTGTGAAGCTCCGCAGCCTGGCGCACTATAAGGAGACAAAGAGGCGGCTACTCCCATCAGCGCTCATACTTAATGCCATCACAGTGGCCATGGAGCACAGTAAGAGCCACTAATATTGTGTTTAAGCTGGTGGAATGGCCTTCATGCTAGACCTGGCATCACTGGCGTGTGTTTCTCCTGTATTTTTGCCTCCTAATATTTTGCTGTGTGGGGACTCCGTTTTTGCTGGTCTAAATGCTTTGGGCACTTTGCCAGTGCTGTTCAGTGCCAAAGTTCAAGTGATCCCTTTGTCAATTGTTGTTATGAATTGATGTGTCCATGATTGGTTTATCTAGTTTACTGTTAAGTCCCTAGTACAGTGCACAGACCAAATGCTGCTAGTAGGCTTGTAGCACTGATTGTGTCACCCACACAAATAGCCATGCAACAAGGTCTCAGGCCTGCCGTTATGGTGCCTGTGTGCAGTCTGGTACTGCCATGTCGACCTGGCAAGTGCACCCACTTGCCAGGCCCTAACCTTCCCTTTTCTTACTTGTAAGTCACCCCTAAGGTAGGCCCAAGGTACCACTGTGGGCAGGGTGCAATGTATGTGAAAGGTAGGACATGCCCTGGTGTGTGTGGCATGTCCTGATAGTGAAATTCTGCCAATTTCGCTTTTCACTATTGAAAGGCTATCTGTCCCATAGGATAGAATGGGGAGTTTGCTCATAACATCTTATGAGCCTTACTGCCCATGGGAACAAAATCGGAAAATAAAGTTTGATATGCCTGAACCCAGAATGTTAAGATGTATCTTTTAGTGAGGGTGACTTTTACATTCTGGGTTTGAAAATACCACTTTTAGAAAGTAGGGATTTTCTTGCCTAACCATCCAGTGTGCGTCTGCTAGAGTTGTGTATTGACTGTCTGGTTTTGGAGTGACAGGGGTTGGGGGTGTGCATTCTGTTTGGGCAGCCACTTGGGAGGGTTGAGGTGTGTCCTGCCTTTTCAGGGTGAGTCATGGCTGGGCTGAATAGACCTGGACTGCATTCAGAGTAGGAGGAGGAGATTTCTTTCACACCTGAATGGGCCTGGTCTGTCAAGGACAATGCTGTCTCCGCCTCCTGCCAGGAAGCTGCACCAGAGAGGTCAGAACTAGTTTTGGCTGGGAAAAGAGCTTCTCTGCCACAGAGAACAAAGAATATTGTATTATAAAAAGAGGGGCCCAGACCCCAGACTTTTAGATCACTTCTGGGAAATCAAGAGGAACCTTTGCCAATGAGAAGAGCTGCAGAAACTGAGGAGGAATACTGCCCCACTGCTGTTTGCTGTCTGGGGTTGGCCTGCAGTGGCTTCTTTCTGCCATGGAAAGGGAAGCGGACTTTGCTGTGTGCTGTGTCCCCTGCTTGAGGAAGATCTCCAAGGGCTTGAAGAAGAGCTTGCCTCCTGTTTTGAAGTCTCAGGGACACAAAGACTTCACCCCCAGCTCCCCTGAATTCCCTTGCTGGGAATCCTAGCCTACAGAGAGGTGCCTGCTGCTGTTCTGGACCTCTGGAGGTTGCTCTGGCTGTGGGAGCTGGAAAAGCAATGCAATGATGAGAAGCGTGACGCTTCCGTACCTGATTCCGACGCATCGCCGAATAAACCGACACAGCGCCTGCCCTCAGCTCGAGAAATCGCCGCACGCCGCATCAGGTGCACCGATCTCCGAAGTCTGAGATTACCACACCGATTCCAACGCAAGCCCTGCTGTGTGGTTGCAAGAACCCACGCATCGTCCCGGATCGTCACGCATCACATTGAGGCACCAGGTCTGTCGTATCGTTGGGGGACGCAGTAAGAAACCGCCGCATCACATCCCCATGCAGTAAGAAACCGATGCATCACCTCCCGTCCGGTAAGGAACCGACGCATCACCTCCCCTGCGCAGCAGTAAGGAACCGACGCATCACCTCCCCCTAAGCAAGGAACTGACGCATCACCTTCCCTGCATGTAAGGAACTGACGCATCACCTTCCCTGCGACCCTTTTTGTTTGTGTGCGCGATGCATCCAAGGTACTTTGTCTGAAAAGTGTTGCATCTGCAATTTGCTTTGAACAGAACTATATCTACCATTTGAAAGTCATATTTTTATTACCGTATTGTGGATTTTTGTCGTTTTGGTCTTGTTTGGTTTAGATAAAGATTACTTATTTTTCTAAACTGGTGTGGTGTCCATTCATAGTGTGTTCACTGTATTGCTGTATGTGTTCACAAATGCTTTACACACTGCCTCTGAGATAAGCCTGTCTGCTTGTGCCAAGTTACCAAGGGGGTGAGCAGGGGTTATTTTAGAAGTGTATCCCCCTTACCCTGACTAGGAAGAAGGGTCCCTACTTGGACAAAGGTGCAAGCTCTTTCCAACTAGAGACCCCCCATTTCTAACACTTCTCCTGATATCGGTGGAGCACCTCCTGTATCTCAGAGGCACCCGCCATTTTGAATGGCACGGAGCGGCATCATGGGTCCTGATGTGGCATTGCTGTCATTTCATTGCCTGGACAATTCTTTTAAGGCTACTTCGTCCTGTTTTTCCACCCATATCACAGCCAAGAGTGATTTCACTATTCTGAATTACATTTTGCCCGGACCAAACTTACTTTATTCTTTAAAAGTGAATATCTCAATGACTTTCCTCTACTGCATGAATATTCTCCTCAGTCTAACTGGATGTTCCTTCACTCAGGAGTGGTGTTTTCACAATTTTGTCTCCTCTCTTTCTCTCAGTGAGGCCCGCATGAGTCTCTTCTCATTTATAATCTACTACCTTTCTGCCTACCCTTGCTACTGACTCCTGTACATGGGCAGACTTAAAAGATTCAAACAGCCTCTAAAGAATTTGACCATCAAATATCTCAAACACTCTACTGTAGTCCAACTACTTGAAATAATGGAAGATCCTAACTCCGCCTCACAAAGAGGCAATTCTTTCAATTTGTCCTTCTCCTCCACTTTCATCCCTACGCAACATAATCCAAGCAAGATGTCTATCAAACGACTTAAAAAGGACCCATCACCTCCCACAAAACCTCCTCCTACTGTCTCAATGGATCTTCATCTGGAGGAGATTAGGGTCTTACATCTTCATATGGAAGAAGCAAAAGCCAAACTACAGACTCTCAGTGACAGGTAGTCTCATACGGAGGAAAGGTTATCTACAGCGGAACAACAAATTTCAAACCTTACCAAAACCTCTCTCATAGTGAACTCTCTTGAAACACAGGTCTCCTTCCTTGAAAAGTGAAATAGAAGGAATAACCTGTAAATTTATGGTCTCCCGGCGGAGACAGAGGGAACAAACTCTATCACATTCTTTAAATCTTTTCTTCCTAAGCTACTCACCCTACCAGACAGGCCATCACTTACCATTCAACGAGCACATAGGCTAGGCCACCCTCCTGCAACTGCTTCTACTTAAAAAAAAATACTAGAAGAGTTGTTCTCTATTTCTTGGAATAGACAAAGCTAATCCAGGTCATTTCTGCTGCCAAACAAATGAAAAGTATTTCATTGTCAGGACACAATCTCTACTTTTCCCAGGATTACACCAAGAACACTAAAGATAGACATAAAGATCTCTTAAGCATGCAATCAACTCGCCACTCTCTTGGCACTCATTTGGGTTATTTCACACTTGCCTATTTAACGTTATCTCGAGAAACAAAACAACAACCTAAAAAGATCCCAGCTGACCGAAGGCTTTTCTAGACATGTAGAATGTAAACTATGGACATCTCTGCATCTAATAAATCTTAAAATTAATTGTGTATAATCTTTGCATGTTTCATTGTGGGCACTGAAAATATTGTGTTACTCTTATCTTTTAGATATTGTTATGATACTACTTGGTTGTTATATCATAAGTGTAGACAGTTTAAACATATCCTGTCTCATATGTGAATTCAATCTCATGTATTCTTCCTACAGGGGTTGTCTATCCATAAGTGTATGTACTTGTTCCCTGCTCCATATCCTGTAACCCTTCCTGCACCTTGTTTCCCCCTGCAGACCGAGGGGCAGTCTTTTCCGTGTGGTCCCCCCCACCTTCATCACAGTGTATCTAAGTATGTTCTCCTTCCTTTTCATTTTCATTTTTTATTCTGATGTATTCTTTCTTTTTCTCCTTTTTCGGCATAATACTTTTTTCCCACCTATGTGCCTTTCCCACTCAAATCTCATCTCTTTCTTCTTCCTATTCACCTATTTTTGCAAAGTTTTCTCTCCACAATGTTATACTTTTTCCCCCTTGCATGGTTATTGATCCTCTTCTCCAATGTGTCATCTGATTTTATTTTTCACACTATCTTTTTCTTATGGTTTTGAAAATGTTATCCTGTAATGTCAGAGGTTTAAATTCCCCAATCAAACAACAAGGGGCTCTCACCCATCTATCAACACTTGGTGCAATGATTGCTTTTCTACAAGAATCACACCTCACAGAGAGTGAATCTTTGAAATTAAAAAAGGGATGGGTAGGTGAAGTATTCTTCTCTCAATGTTCCAGTACAAAAAAACAAAGTTGTCATCCTCTGCCATAAATACCTTCATATCCAATTCATTTCCCAAGAAACTGATGTTGATGGTCATTGGATATTGCTCAAACTGTTGGATTGCTCTTTTTCATGTATATGGGCCCACTGTTCAGATTGTCAGTTCTGGTGCCACATTACTCAAAAACTCTCACAACACCCAGATGACAATTTCATTTTTGCAATAGACTGCAATCAACTTGTTGATCCATTAATTGATAGACACTCTACATCACCATGGGCCTGATGCAGCAAGCATTTTTGCCCTCGCATACGGGCCAATTCGCAGAATCGGCCCGTTTGCGATTGCAAAAAATGCTTTTGTGGTGCATCAAACCCAATTTTGCGATTCAGCAACCTGTTACCGAATCGCAAAATGGGTTTGCGATTCGCATTTGGAAGGGGCGTGTTTAGGGCGTCCCTTCCAAATAGCGAATTCTAACGGTATGCATGAATGTTTTGTGACCATGAATGCGGTTACAAAACATTCACATTTTACCACCTACTTCAAGCAAATGTTTGAATAAATTAAAGTGTTGGATCATTCATATTACACTTTTGGAACACAACAATCTTCACAACAACTTAATAAAGCCAAACTTCACTTTTTTTTTTTTGAACTTTTATTTATTGAAATTTTCAGCCCCCAAACAGAGAATAAACATCAACTCAGCAAAGAAATAAAAACAAAGATAAGAAGGAAAAAATGTGATAGAAGGAGAACACACAGAGCAACTAAGAATTGCCATAGCAGTGGCATCCGTAAACATCACATCTGCACATGGAGTACCTGACAGATGGTAATAATACACATCAACATCCACATATCCAGAAAAACCAAAGTCAGGGTTTCGTGGCACCCATTCAAGTACCTAAATTAACTGTAAAAGGGGGAGACACAAGGGATCAAATATCTAGGGCATGTTTCAGCTTCGTCCGTCATATCAGTATACAATCATATCACAGAGAGGAGCGACTACCAACCCCCAACGTTACGCGAGGGGATGTACATGAAGTTGGGCCCAAGCGTGTACCACATGCATATATGCATATTTTTGGTATTTGGTTCAGTTCCGCTACAGTCATTCAAACTCCTCAGGATGAAGCAGTAGGTAATTCCGCAATGGTTGGCATATGCTTTTTGGTCGCAAGGCAGGTGGTTGTATTGAGGCATATACATCACTAGTAGTGCCACAGTAGATTAAATCACGAAGCCAAGCCTTCACTGTTAGAACCGTGCCCCTCCCAGTGTAACGAGAGCAACAAATTGTCTTGCTCCAGCCTGTGTAGGCTTAACATATCACAGCAAGGCTAGCAGTGGGGTGGGTTATGACACACAATCGATCATCCGGAATAGGTATCGAAAGACCGCCTCCCAATATGCCAAAATGGGTGTACAGTTCCATGCCAAGTGCGAGAAGTCAGCAATGTCCACTGCACACCTAGAACAGTTATATGATTTGGCGGGCTCCATCTTGGCTAGTAAGTATGGTGAGATATATGCTCTGTGTGAATATTTAAAATGCAACAGTTTATGTTGGTGATTACTAGAGACGTATCGTGTTTGCTCGCAGCAATAAAGCCACGTTTGGTCTGGCATGAAGCACCCCATGTCTCTTTCCCAGGCCTCCCTGGCCCTTGCTCCAGCCACTGGCCGGAATAATAAGGATAAATGATATAGTCGAGAAACAAGATGGGCTCCACTGGGTGACGTAATAGCTAGTGTAAGTGGGGGAAAGTCAGCTGGCTACCTTGGGGAAGAGGGGAGCATGGCTCGCACAGCATTGCGCAATCTATGCAAAATGAATTTGTTCATGTAGGACGCATCGTGAACTGCCGTTAAGTCAGCAACCGTGCCCAACTGGATATCATGGAAGAGGTCACCTAGAGTGTGTAGACCATACAGGGTTAAAGTGCGCTTGTTGAGTGTTTCTCTCGTCGGGGGTAGCCAAGGATTATCCATCAATGGGATATGTGGGGAATGGAGACGCTCATCATTCAGATAACTTTGTAGCTTGACCCAGGCCCAGTATGTAGTTTGCAATGTTTGTATTTTGTTTGGTATCCTGGGCAACCACCGTGGTATAATGGGCGAGAGTTAACAAGGGCTGGCTTGTGCCACTCTGGTTTCAGATACTGCAGCCTAGCATCGGGGTTGCATCAATTGTACGCAAAATGCACCTGCGCAATCAGGTAGTACAAGTAAAAATGCGGGACTCCAAACTCCCCTAGCTGGTACGGCATAGTCAAGGTACGCCAGCTAATTTGGGGTTGCCTTCCAGCCCATTCAAATCTAATAAATAATCCGTGGAGTCTCTCAACACATTTATTAGTGAGGGCTATGGGGATGTTAAGAAATAGATATAGAAAGCGAGGCAGGACTACCATTTTTATAATGGCAATTCTGCCCGCAATTGAGATAGGTAGTTTAATCCATTGATCAATTTGTGTTGACAATCTATCTATTGGAGGCCCATAGTTGAGTCGGATAACCTCCGGAGCACTTTGATGCAAAACCATGCCCAGATATTGGGAGGGTTCGGCACATCAGCGCAGTGGGAAGTCTAAGGTGAAATGGACAGTGGATTCCATCAATGGGAACATTTCCGATTGATTCCAATTTATAGCAAGCCCAGAAAAGACCCCTAGAAGCAGAGGTGGGAGATTAGTCTCGGGGTCCCGGACAAATAGCATCACATTGTTGGCATAGAATAGAATAAGGCTTATAGCGGTCCCCGGTGGAATCTTAGCCCACGGTGTAAGTGCCGCTCTTGCAGATGGCGGGCCAAGGGGTCCATAGCAATGATAAATAGTATGGGTGACAATGTGAATCCCTGCCTACTGCCATGCATGAGTAGGAAATGTCTGGTTAGATCGCCATTTCTTCGGAGTCGGCCCGTCGGATTCGCATAGGTGAGGCGGATAAGCTTAGAAAAACCAGTGGGAATTCCGAACTTTCGCAGTGTGGCATACAGAAAGGACCACTCCAGCGAGTCAAACGCTTTCTCAGCATCTAGTAAGATCGCCGCAGCAGGAGGTTCAGGATCAATTTGGTTAAACACTGCAAAAACAGCATGGAGGTTAACGAATGTGGAACGGTTGGGGACAAATCCGGCCTGGAATGGGCAAACTATCTTCTCCACCAGGAGGGACAGGCGGGTGGCTAACCCTTTAGCTAACATTTTGTAGTCTCAATTTAACAATGATAAAGGCCCATAGGAGGCACAACAATGAAGGTGCTTATCGGGTTTAAGCAAAAGCGTAATTAATGCTTCTCGCATGGTAGGGGGGAGGAATCCCTCCTATAAGGACTCTGTAAATACCTCCAGTAGGTGGGGAATCAATAGGGTCTTGTAGGCTTTATATAATGTGCCCGTCAGTCCATCCGTACCAGGGGCACGGGTACCAACTAGATCATCAATAGCTTGCAAGATTTCATCAGCATCAATAGGCGCGGCCAGAAACTGGTGTTGTCCCCCATCTAACCAAACCATCGCCACCTCGGCGAGGTACTCAGTAAGTGGATCACCCACTTGGAGGATCCAGTGAGATATATAGTTGGGTATAATGGGAGAGAAAAGCAAACGTAATGTCCTCCCTGCATGTGACCGAGGTTCCATCATCTAATTCAAGATGTGTGACAAAGGAAGATTGATGTTGAGGGCAAAGAAGTCTGGCCAGTGTCTGACCAGGTCATTCACCTTCGCCATACACCCTAGCCCATGCATATTTGCCAATATAGTTCACCTCCCATGCTGCTAATTCCTGAAATTCTGCAAGGAGTGTTGCGCTCGTGTGCTGCGGGTGGGGGGGAGTCACTAGTCTGAGTTTGTAAGTCGATTTCTCTGAGCTTCCTTTCCACTGTCTCAAGGTCCTGGCGAATGGAGCCCAGTACTCCCAGCTGTTTGGCAATACACACTCCCCTAATGTATGCTTTAAAAGCTTCCCAGAGGGTAGCTTGCCCTCTACTGTTCCAGTATTTAAATAAAAATATTCCACTATAGCCTCTTTGACCTAGCTACAAAAAACGTCATCAAGTAATGCCTCAGAGGGGAAGCGCCAGGACATGTGAGGCCGTGAAACACTGGGAATGTTGAGAGTCAAAAGTACAGGTGAGTGCTCTAATAGTGTACGCGGGTAATGGTCAATTGAGGTGACAGCTAGTAGGAGTCGGGGAGAAAGATACCAATGATCTCTATGTGACCAAGAGCCATGTGGGGAAGAATAGAAGGAATAATCCAGAAGCCAAACTTCACTTTAATAAATTATCTACTGAAAGTGCATGATCTTATCTCCTTAAATCTAGCGCCAAATTTTACTGTGATCAAAATAAATCTGGGAAGTTACCAGCAAAATATCTTAAAATCAAGCAACAAAAACTAGGAATTGAACCAACCACAGATGACTAATACTTCTCACCACAAAGACTCAGAAACCCCAAACCAATTTCATCTTTTCTACAAATCTTTATACACACCAGAACACTCTCCAACTGATCCTGAGATTCTACATTGTCTGTCCTCTATTCAGAAATACCACCACCCAAAGTTAGATTTTTCACCCTTAGAATCAGACAATACATATATAAATGTTCACAGTGCACTTATTACGCTAAAAAAAGATAAGGGTCCGGGACCAGATGGTTTCACATCTGAATTTTATACACACTTCTCCAAATTTCTTCTTCCCAAACTGAACACCCTTATTCAGTCCTTTACTCATTCTGCTAAATCATCAGGCTCTTTTTAGGTCTCGCCTAGCGTTGCAGCGCATATGCTGCACGCTTTGCGAGGCATGCAGTATAAACTATAGCGTGGAAGCTCTCTGGAAGCTCCGCCCACTCTCCGCCCATCTTTTTGATTGGCTTACATCCTAAATGCTGCCTTCTGATTGGTTTCAGGCTTGTTAGTCCCTCCTCCTGATGGCCATGTTGTCATTTGTATCCTTCCCTGGCTATTGGCCCCTTTACTACAACACTGTTTTCTGCCCTGTGTCCCCCCCCACCCCCTCCCGCAGTCCGTGACTTCTCACCTCCCCTCAACCCCCCCACTCCTGTTCGTGCCTTCTTGGATGCCGCACTCCCATTTCCAATGCAATACGTCTCGCGTAAATGCAAGTCGCATTGCATTGCAAATGCTTGTTTTAAAGTATTGCTCGTTCATTAACAGGCAGGCCCGACAAAGCCGTGGTGTACCAGAAGTGACATCCCTGGGGTGCACTGGAAAAGAACCCTCGGTTGCTCCGGAAGTCTTGTTTCACTCGCAGTCGCAGCGAAAGAGCTGTAACGTGGCCGCACAACAATAAATCCAGGCGTGGATTGCATCCCCTTCTGGCCTGGCACTCAGTAAAGATGTATTTACATGTAGCATTCCTGTACAAAACAGCATTTTGTTTCTCCTGAGATTATCATGTAGAGTTGTTTTTAGTACACTACATAGAGAAAAGAGGCTCTTGCAGCGCTCAAATCTGGTGGTCTGTGGATACGGATACTTTTCAAAAGCCCACACAGCCTGCTCCGAGTTTTGCAGCCCTCGCACCAGCAGGCAGCTTTGATGTGACTTCAGAGACTGCGGTGGGCGGGGACCAAGGGCAAGACTAATGGGTGGGGCAATGGGCTCCGGCTGGCTCCGGCTTCCTAAACGAGCACAAACCGCAGCCTATGTATCTCATTCGCAAGGCAGCGACTGGACTCTCGTAGTACACGCCGAAGACGACAGCTCTGCAGGATGGTGATTAAAGTTTACATTGCCACCTCATCTGGATCCACAGCCGTAAGCAACCCTCTCTTTATTTGTCTGCAGGCGCGAGCAACTTCTGCTCTCTCCTTTTTGATTGAAAATGGCTATTTTACTGTGTTGTAGAATCAAGTTTGTGCTCACGGCGAACTTTCTGGTGCAATTCACTTGTAATATTTGCCTCCCTTTAAGACGTTAGTGTCTGGTGCTGTATATAAAATGCAGTGCGTGGTGTATGGTGTGATGTTCTTGAACTGTCTAAGAAAGTTAATAGCTGTACAGGTACGTGTACTTTTGAGAAGGTTTAGGTTTTGTTGTTTACCATAGCTAATATAACTTGTGGTACTTAGTTAAGCTGTGCACATGGGTTGATGAAGACATTTAGGGTATCCTTTTACATTAATCTATAAGAAGAATTCGCGAGTGATGTGCATTGCCCGTGGTGTTTATAGAACGCTGCTCGCGTTGTCAGATACCTAACTTGTGCTTGGGAGCCACATTCATGTCTCGTGCACTCAAGACGCCCCTGAAATACGGAGAACGAATCATCCTGTTTCCTGAGGTCACTTATAGCATTGTTCATCGAGCAGTCCTTGGGATACAGATGCCACAGTAGAACTGTTGTGACGTCAACGGAAAAGCATTCAGCATCATCTAAGATGCTGAGGTCGGCGCCTCATGGCTGTGTCACTGTATCTTGTTCCTTAGGAATCATTAATGAATCAAAAGATTCGCGAAATATAGAGAACATGCAAAATGTTTTAATATGTTAAATATGTCACTTACGTACAACCCCCACATTTCATTTTATTTTTTTTAGTTTCCCTACCTAGAGTAATTGATCAAATCTGGGCCTTTTTTAGGTCGAGCATTCGACACCTCTTGTATATACTTTAGTATATACTTATATGTGTATGTACTTTGTGGGCTCTGGAGATCAGCCCTAGGACTTGTCTGCTTCCGCTTAGGGACTTTTTTTCTGTTCAACTGCCTCTATTTAACTGTCTTGATAGAAAACGACCAGCAGAGGTCAGTAAAATATCAGAACTGCTTTCTGTAGAGGAACTTTTTTTTATTTTTCTGGCAACTGCCTCTATTTAACTTTCTTGATAGAAAACGACCAGTAGAGGTCAGTAAAATGGTTCTATGATTAAACCACTACTTCCTAAACAACGAATTCCTAAACCACGAATGCTGAACCACTAACAATTCTAAACCACTACATTTGTAACTACGACTTCCTAAACCACGAAAAATATAAAATTAGCTAATTACCCAATTATACCACCCAGTGCTTTCCTGTACTATTTACAATGCACACCTGTCCCTTCACTCGGCACAACAACACGTTGACGTGCTTCAGTGAGTCGACTTCCCCAACTGTAAAGAAATGTCTCCAGTGCGACCTGGCATGTGTAAGCGAAGTCCATTCAGCAGTGCAATCTATTAGGAAAAGTAGTTCATCTGAGGTGGGTGTCGTTGTAAACAAAATTACATTAAATCCGCTCGACTTGAAACCGTGTTAGTGAAACTTTGCCTGTGAGATGATATCTGAGTTCTTTTTGGTCCCGGTCCACGATTTTGAACTAGAAATAAACAAGGAGCTTGAAAGGTCACTGTGTAACTCAAGTTTCCAGAGCCTGATTCCAGGAGAGCTGATCTGTGCCCATTCTGTCAACACAGGCCTACTAATGTATGCTATTGCAGCTAGCATGGCGCTAAAACATCCACATAATTTCCTGAAGCATGTAAAGAAAAGGTGCAGGCTCTGAAATCCTAATATGAAAGATGACTCGAATAAATTCAAAAAACAGATTTGTAGCCAAAAGTGTGTATTTTTTCATCAAATACTTGAAGAGTTCCTATTCTGTAGAAATAATAATTCATTTTTTTATTTCCCAGTTCAAATTTATGCATGACGGGCAGTGCTACATACACTTTTCAAATAAATTAGTAAACCAGTAATGTGGCTGCCTAACTACAAAATATAGTGGGGGCAGAACAATCCAAGATGAATAACTATCTTCACCAGACATCTGCTTTTGTTGAGAATGTGTTTGGAAACAGAAGTGCAAACCGCATGCAGCAGATCGAACCAGGTAAGTTTATTTCGTTGTTCAAGTAAGCCGTGGTTTAAACGATTCGTTGTTCAGGAAAGGTCGTTGTTAAAATTCGTGTTTAGTACCGTTTCCCCAGTAAAATACCAGAATCACTTTAGCATTCTCTAGATTCCAGTCCATAGAAATTGTTTTCCATGAGCACCCGTAGACAATAATATTTTTTTTTAATCTTGTTTTTTCAGTGATATGACCTGATTTTATGTTAAAAACAGAGCTTTGGACTATACCATTTACCGCTGAAAGGCAATATTTCTCTCCATGTGTTCCCATACCTGGCATGTCACGCAGTTTGGTGCTTACTTTCCCTCCATCTTAGAGAACAGTAGATGTTTCAGCACCCAGGCTAATGTGCTGCATAGCTAAATACATATAAGGTCCCAAAGGCGAGACCGATTGCATTGCAAATGCTTGTTTAGACATACTTATCTGTCTTCTTCCAAAGGAGGGAAAGGATCTCCAATGTTGTTAAAATTGCCAAGCTATATCTCCTGTTAATATAGATTATATATTTTTTGAAAGCCTTAGCCTTACAGTTAGAACCCTTTCTTCCTATTCTTATGGGAAAGGAACAATCAGGTTCTGTTAAAGGAAGATACATATCAGATAATACTCAATTGTTCTTTGTTATTCTCTCAAAATCCACAAACATCAAGGAACCCCTTGTGGCCATTGCCTTGGATTTCAAAAAGGCTTGTGATCACTTGAACTGGTCGTTCTTATTTCACACACTCCCTTGGTTTGGTTTTGGTCCGAAAATAACCACACCTTTTCCCCCCAATGTATATTTGTACTGATTCTCCTATTTACATGTTTTCCTTACTTACATTTTTGTAAATTTTCTGACTGTATCTTTTTTGTTATAATAAACTTATACTTTTAAAACTGAAAAAAGTCTCCATATTTTCCAACTTTGCATGTGTACTTCTCTGTAGAGCACATAAACAAAATTTGAAAAGTAACATCTGTCCACTACCAGAAACAGGTAACAACATGTCCCTTTCTGAACTAAGAAAACAAAACTCTCCTTTCTGTATTTCCTTCAAATGGAACACTATACTTCAAAGTAAATACAAAATTCTGTACCATTTCTGTAGCCTGGCAATTTGAGATAGTGAGCATCTTTGCAAACTTGAAATTTCTAGCACAGGTATTCTCAAAAATGTCCTTCTAGTGTAGGAAACTGGCCCACAAGCAGTTCCACAATTTTTAAAAAAAATCTACATTATACATATCATACCTCATCCAGAAAAGTAAATATACATGCTTATATTGATTCCGATATATATCTACATTTGCAACTAATAGTAATGTTACACATTTATCATTATTCACAATTTTTGAGTGTAGAATTACTCCTAGATGTAGACTTACATAGATTGAACCTCATATACTAAGATTTAAAAGTGGAAAGACACTATTTTCACCTTTTCACATTTAGGCAGAGACCTCCACCACCATGTTGGAGGTCTACCTATGGGAAAATATAGGCAAAATTAAAACATGTATTAAACTTAAACATATATATTAAATACTTTAATGTAAAGCAATAATGTAAAATAATTAAACATTTAGTTTAAACCTACAACTAATAAAATGTTCAATGTAAGAGCAAATTAACTTAAATTATTTAATATGTATTACAATTTACTAAAAGTAATGTATATAATTAATCTAAATTATGTTTAATGTTTTAGTAAGAGCTTAAAAGGTTAATTTAATTTTATATTTAAAATAAGTTTGTTATGTTTTATCATAACTTAATATTTATTAATTATATATAACTTAAAATAATGAAACAAAGTATATCTGTTTTTTTGTTAAATGTTGATATATTGTTTTATTCAGTTAGCTATTTCCTATGGGCTGTTACTTTAATCCGCTACATCGCATATTTTCTGTGACATTCTGTTGCAGTGCCTGTGAGTGGTCATGTGTGGTGTGTTTCTTTGATACTTATTCTAAGCCAGAGCTAGAGATCATTTACAACGGTTTAGGGGCCATTTTGACTGCAGTAACTTTAAAAGTGTAGTTTGTGAATAGCAAAGGTCTTAGGGGGATATTCTCAAGAACGTGTGATAATTATCGCAAAATTAGCTTAACGCAACTTTGCACATCGCAGTCTATCGTGGGAAAATAACGCTGTGTTAACGTTGTATTCTCAACACGGCGGTACCATGCGATAGTCTCACGCCAACGCTTCAAATGACCGCAATAAAATTACTGTGACGGCCCAAAAAACGCGAAACACGAACGCGAAAAAAGTTGCGATGTGGCCAACCACGATAACAAAATCTGCAATAACCAGCGACAGGCCTGCAATTCCCACACGTCATGCAGGAAAATGCACTATAAAAGCACCGAAAAACACAAACAAAATAATTAAAACTGCGTAGCACCATGGAGGAAGCCGGAGCAAGTACAGAGGACGACCAGAACCCCACAAGCCCCCAGGAGGAACAGCCTGGGACCTCGGGGTCACGGAAGGGCAAGGAGAAGAAGACGAGGAAGACATGGTTCAGTCCGCAGGGAAACAGGATCCTCATCACAGAGGTGATAGAACACCACCAACAACTGTTCGTCACCTCCAACGCATCATTGGCAAATAAAAATGCAACATGGCAGTCCATCCTGGACAAGGTGAATGCAGTCGGAGTGAGGAGGAGGACAATTGGAGAGGTCAAGAGGCGCTGGAATGATGCGAAGCGCAAAACCAAGAAGAAACTCGCTGACAACCATCAGGCAGCAATGCAGACTGGAGGTGGCAGTCCAGCGGAACACCAGGAGCTGGATGAGATGGAGGAAATGGTGGCCACAGTCATCAGTGGGGAGACGGTGGCAGAAATTGGGGGTCCGGACACTGCTCGACATGACCTGACACAATAGCACCAGGGTGAGTACCGAACAGGCGCTGGAGGGACGGGGGGAGATGGGCACAATGGCACACATGCACAATTAAGTACAGCACACTGCACACCCACAATGACTCTGGAACATGTCCCTGATCCCCTTGGCACACTGCAGCACACATACAAACAGCATGTAGGCCCCCGTCCACTATGGGCACTTAGGGGTCCCTCCCCACACAGCAACAATCTCACAACCAACCCATGCACACGTGTTAAAACCAGCAAAGCTGCGAGTCTGTGAGCCACACTGACAATGCAAGTGACACTGCATGACGAACAACATGGCTGCAGTCCAATTATCATGACATGGTGCACGCCACGACACTGAGGTGGCTGAGTGTGGAACACATCCGGAAAGGAGCAGGTCACACTCTGACACATCCACGTGCACAAACAACCCCTGACGTCAACAACACATCTGCGGATAAACCATGCCCAAGAGTCCAAAATCCGAACTAGAGCCAAAATTAGCCAAGTCTGCAACATCTCAGCACTGTAGAAGCACAGAAGTCAAAGGCACACCGCCTCAAAGGGATAAGGGGCAGAAAAATCACAGCTGCAGGGGCGACTCTCCCACAATGCAGCACACACACATAGCAATAACAGCACAATATCATTGACGACAATGTGGAACAAAGTGCAACACTCTCACTACAGAACAGAGGACACAACTGGTTCCGCTTGTGCGTAGAAACTGGCCAATCACATCTGGCATAGCAGGAAACTGTGAGAAGATAATGTCCGTGTACAACCTCACATCCGTGAAGTAGTTCAATTGTCCACTGTCCCGCATCAAATAGTCAGCTCCTCCCAAACAGTCACAATGTACATTGTCATGCAGTCTGTATGTAAACTTGAACAATGCTTCAACATACATGTCAACACAATGTTAAAATGCATCTCCCCTTCACATTGCAGAGGGACCATCAACACCTCCTGCAGAGCAGACCAGACAACTCATCAGTGATGATGGAGAGGACCTCAACACCTTCGACACCGATGCCCTACAACAGCTCATGGACAGCTACGGCAATCCACCTCCAGGAGCAGGGCAGCCCAGCTGCATCGAGGAGACCCCACCCCCTGCACAGACCACACAGCAGGAAGCACCCACCACCACGGCTGGCTCCTAGCAACTCACCAAAGAACACATCGCATTCCAAGGCCAGGTGTTAGACTGCCAGAAGGAGGTGGCTGAACAGGTGCGGGTGGGGTTCGACCTCATGGCAGCCAAACTAGATGACATACGTGGGTGTCTAAGTCCCATCAGGGACCACTCACACTCCCTAACGGATACCCACAGTTTGCTCCATGATGTCCAACAATCCATGCCCGACATCGCTGGAGTCATGACTCTGAGAGGAGAACAACTGTCTAGTCAGAGTGGCCTCAGCGATGTCAACCGAGAGTTGGCACAGATGCTGAGGATAATGGAGAACATGGAGCGGATGCATGCGGAAAGAATGGCTGCCACGGATGCACACCAGCGAAAAGTTGTTGGGATCTTCCATACCCTGCAGATCCTCATCATCGCATTGCTGCCACTAAGGCAGTTGCTGATGAATGCTGCTGGTACTTCTACACACACATCTCCGGCCCCTGATGTGTCAGTGGCACACAGTGCTGCAGACCAAACATCAGCACCCACATGTCAGACAGATGACATAGAGGACGAAGATGCGGGTGATTCCACCTTTGTAGTAAGAAGGAGCCAGTAGCATTCTTCTCTGCCATATGCCCTGTTTCAGCTTGGTTCTGCCCTCTGCATCATGCCCTGTAACAACACCTCCCACTGTCCCCCGAAACACTCTGTGACACTCACCTTGGACCTCGACATGGACTGCCATATTTTGTTTGCTTACCAATGACACAGCGATCGGACTGTGGACTGTACTCTTCCTCTTCCGATGTACTTGTCAATCCCTAAATGACTCTGGCTGGCCCTCCACTGGGCTACAATGTAATGTGGGGTTTGCATGGCCATGTACTGCTCCAGCTCCGACTCTCCACCGAATGTGTATAAATCATTCAAATTCACACAAATGTGTCAAGTCCATAATCGATCAAGTATGAAAGTATGGATGAATGTAAGGACATTGATTGCCCAAAAAGGTACACCCTGGGAAATGAAAGCAATGCGCATGTTTGACCGTGACACACACGGGAAGTGGGATGACTGGGAATGTGTGCACTAGCTGTGGCCTCATTGCTCTGAAACAACAATCGCGCAATTCCTCAACTTTGCCCCACGCAATGTTAGAATTAGGGCTGGGTATGAAATGTCAAAGTCGTTGGCAGGCCTAAAGTAGTGTCCCCCATCACATTTGACAACAGAACATCTCTTTGCATACCTACTCACATTCAACTGGGTTGACACAGCCTGTAGTGATGGGTCACATTGATCCACATGGCAGGAATATGGACACCATACTCACATTGCTGAAGACACGTAAGAGCACAGGTCTATCAGCAACTATCCCAACCACTATGTCTGGCTCACAGAGGTGGAGCTGGCAATAGGGACTCACCCCTAAGTGAAATGCGTCAGTCAGTCCCTCCCTGTGTACGGACAATGCTCATTGAGGCACACGATTTGTCATTCTAATCAACACTCATCACAGTTGAACACTTGTGAAGTTGCGTGGACTTTATTGCCATGTGCGTGTCAGTACGAGCAAGACAAGGGCCACAACATGCAGACCAATGCATCAGATACTAACAGGCAGCATTTGGTCATGGTACAGTTCCATGTGACAGGCGTTGTGCATGCGCCCGGGATGTTCTGCCAATTAGTTGGTGGCTCTCGTAGAACCGGCACTCTTCTGACCTGCGGCAGTTATGTGGACGATATGCCACAGCTCGGAGCAATGAGTTGTATGTGTGTGCAACGATTGGACGTATGGGTTGTTGTGTACATAAGTGTCAAGGGCATTCCATGCAAGAGTACCTCGAGCAAGAACTTCTGTGTGTGGGGTGTGGATAAGTTAGTCCTTCATTAGCGCTGTGCGTAGTGTGGGAGTCGTCATCATCTGCTATGGTATCTCTCTCAGGGGGTACCTGCCGCATGCAAGACCAAGGTCGGAGGTGCAGATGTCCTTCCGCCTTATATATTGAGACAAAGTAGCTTTCATCCCTAATTTTAGTCTGACTGCTGCTTGCATTCTGGAAATGTGATATGGCTTTCGCGCTGCAGTTGAGGCTAGGCCTTGGGCTTATGGTGCACCAATAGCGATACACACACAAAAGTTGGCATGCATGAGCCAAGAGCCCGAGCGGCCTTGCGTTCCTTGTACAATCCCTTCGTGCGCGGCCGCCCTCCGGGTGCATGCAACATTGCAACATTGTCGATTGCGGGCCGTGTGGTGCAGACACTGCAACAGAGACACACACATCTGTTGGTTTCCTGTCCAGCCCAGAAATGAACCATGCCCAGAGCCCAGGGATAATTATTCATACCCCTACGTTGGCCTGGTGTACGCCGACCCAGCCCACTCGGCGTACGTATAAAGGGGGGGACGACGACGCTACATGTCCCAGTTCTTCCCCACTGCCGGAGGTGACATGGCTGCGTACGCCTGGCATATCACGAGACTCAATCAGAAAGGGTCCATGAATTGTGTTGTACAGAGTTGGTGGCACCGGAAACACTGCGGTCGGCACAGGCCTACCGCCACAGGACGGTGACTTTCGGTGCACTGAGGTAGGGGCACCTTAGGTGCTGAGCGGGTGTGCAGCCTGCGATGATGTGCCGTCCTGGCAGTCCGGACTGGTAAGGGTTTGTGTGAGCCCTGCTGGACCGCAGTGTAGGCCTGAGCCAGCGGGCAGCGCAGGCCTACCGCCACGTGGCGTTGCCTCGCGGTTCACAGGGTTAGTGGCACCTATAGGGCTGAGCGGGTGTGCAGCCTGCGATGTTGCCGTGTGCACTGATATGATCTCTGCCATTGCGAAATCAAGACCCAGAATCACGTGTGTGACCTGGTGGCCCGGGGGGTGGGGCTGCATAATGTGGAGGCTGCCAAGGTCACGGGCCTGGGGCTTGGAGCTTGCACCGGCACGTGGTGGGCCCTCTTGGAGACAGGCTGGTGGCGGAAGGTGAGTAGTGAGGCCGGGTGCGCAGGGGCGGGTAAACACCGGCGGGCGGCAGGAGGGGCTGGGGTGCAGCAGCCTGTGTGCACAGGGGCGGCCAAGCGATGGTGGCGTGTGCAATGATATTGACTCTGCCATTCATAGATCTGGACTCTGTTTCAGATAAGGGACCTGGTGGACTGCAGTGTATACCTGCATGCCGTTGGAGACACACCAGTGGCAGCAGGTGAGCAGTGAGGCCTGTGTCCGCAGTGTCGGCACTCTCTCTCCTTCTCCCTCTCTTCCTTTCACTGTCTCTCTCTCTTCCTCTGTTACTCTCTCTCTCCTTCTCCCTCTCTCCCCCTTTCTCTCTCTTTCTCTCTCTCCCTCTCTTTCACTCTCTCTCTCCTTCTCCCTCTCTCCCCCTTTCTCTCTCTTTATCTCTCTCCCTCTCCCCTTCTCCCTCTCTCCCCCTTTCTCTCTCTCTCTCTCTCTCCCTCTCTTTCACTCTCTTTCACTCTCTCTTCCCTTCTCCCTCTCTCCCCCTTTCTCTCTCTTTCTCTCTCTCCCTCTCTTTCACTCTCTCTCCCCTTCTCCCTCTCTCCCCCTTTCTCTCTCTTTCTCTCTCTCCCTCTCTTTCACTCTCTCTCTCCTTCTCCCTCTCTCCCTCTCTCCCCTTTCTCTCTCTCTCTTTCTCTCTCTTTCTCTCTCTCCCTCTCTTTCACTCTCTCTCTCTCTCCCTTTCTTTCTCTCTCTCTTTCTCTCTCTCTCTGTCCTTTGATGAGCGCATGACGCACCTTCTTATCTTGAATTTTGTCTTGCAGGCTGTGTCTTACAGATTGTCCTGTGAAGACCCGCCATGACTCTTCCGAATAGTTGTTTTGAGTTGAATTTCAATAAAATAATTTGTTTGGAAATTCAAAGATGAATGAATGATTCTCCTTTTTCTGACCACACATGAATGTTAATTGTTGTACTTGTGCGACATCAGGCGAATTGTTTTGTTCATGATTTCGTAAGGTTGATGTAATATATCTTTGTACGGGGTAGGACCCCGGGAGGGGGGTGGCGGTCCTGGGTGTGGTGGCGGTAGGTGTTGTGGCCCTCTTGGGGCTCCGAGCTGCATGATCAGTGGCTCCATGGCATCTGTTGTTCTTCAGGTGTGGCTCTGGTCTGGGCTCCCTTTTGTGGTGCAGGTTGTCGTCCGACTTAACACCAGGTAAGAGCAGGTGTTAAATCCCTGCTGCTAACGCGCCTTATCGCCTGTTTTGGGATCTTATCGCCGATCTGGCTGGTCGTAGGGAATATTGAGAAGTGTTGTTTTCGCGGCTTTTGCACGGGAACGCCTACTCTGCATATCATTAGCGTTAGTTGCCGGTGTCATCCATGGCGATGTTTTTGCGGCTGCTATCGCAGGAAAACTGGCGATGTCGGCT